>VZUA01065380.1:0-12604 GCA_013401035.1 Horornis vulcanius
TTTTTTTTTTCATATTTCTCTGTATATTAACCTGCAGCAAATCTCACTTTAATTTATCCAGATTCCTCATATGGATAAAAAAAAAAAAGAACCTCAGCCACTTTTTCCCACCCTCTGTTGCTCTTGATACCTATAGTAGTGTCCTGTTGTCATCAGCTGCAGCTTGCTTGATGTACTGTTTACTCCCAGGAATTTCAGAGAAAGGTATTGGCCAGCTGTTTGTTCAGTTATTGTGTTTCCATTGCATGAAAACATGTTACACAGTACAAAATATTATATGTTTAATATTTTTATTATTCCTCATTAAATTGTCTTTCCATCAAAGCTAAGCATTTATCAGCAAGACTTGCTTTTTTTTCCTAGCTTGGTGTTAGCTGAAGTCCTCTCAGGAAAGTTGTTATTTTCAAAATGTGCCAAAGCATATTGGTTTCTGTCATAGGTGCATTATTATACCACCACTTCCATGCAGCCAAAATGAAATAAGCAAATGCATTGGGAAAGACAGCTTCACATGACTACTATCTTACAGGTACATTTTATTCTGTAAGCACGTTTCAAACATTTTAGACTAGAGAATCAATACAAACATGGCTAGAAGTGGATTGCACTCAGAATTACATTATTACAGGACCTCTTTCCAACAATTAAACTTTTTCTATAACATTACCTATAAGAAAAAAAAATTACTATATATTTATTTCATTTATGTCTAAAATGCAAAGATAGCATATCAGCTGTGACAACCTTAAATCATGTCTTCCAAAAGCATAACTGATTTGTATACCCAGTACTGTGGAAAGTCTTACCAACATAGTCAATGATCTGATCAGCAAAAAGTTCATACCCAAGCCTGAAACCAGGAGGAGGAAATCTACTCATCAATTTATGTTGGTGGTTTCAAGATTGTCTTAATTATTTTAAGTTCAATCCTAAAAAAGGCTGAGAATTTTCAGCTTGCATTAAAAGAAGTCAGTGCTCAAGGCTGTGCAAGAGCAGGCCTGAGAAAAGAACAATTGCAAGTGTTGAATGCCAAATCCCTCGCTGCAATAGCTGATCTGGGATTGAACCTGCTTGCACCACACATTGGTTTGGCTACAACACGGTAAAGCAAAAGAGCTTGTCAAGACAAATGTGCAGCAATATGCCATGTGAGAGAGGCCAAAGTACGTGTTAAAACACATTTCTGGCTGGCAGGAGCACAGTATAATTATTTGAGAGCGCTGTAAAAAGTCTCACTAAACAGGTCTCTCTGATTTTACCCATTAAATACGGTAAGTCTCATGACTGGGCTGTTTGCTGCTTGGTAAAATGTAGGATCTGTTAGTGAAATCTGATTTCTCCTCTCCTTCTCACCTCCAGACCATGTCTTTTAGATGTTCTAAAGCAAGCATACATAGCTAATACTGTATTATTTTTTTTTAATTACTGAATGCTCTGCTTCTGTGAAATCAGCGCCTCCGATTACAGTTCTGTGTTCAGCTGCCATACTGGGTGTTTCATGGGAGGTGTCAGCAGACACCTGGCTCTCTGTGGCTTCCCTTGTGTCTGCACAGCAGCAGTTGCATACACCTGAAGAACAGTCTTCAGCTTCAGAGCCAAGAGCAGGTTGCAGCTCCTCCCATAAGCATGTCCAGGTCAGCCACAGGTCTGTAGTTTCTCTGCTGGGAGTGGTTTTCCCCCACACTCTGCTCGAGGTTTGGCTCTTGCAAGGAATTGGCTTGACTGGGATAAAAAAGTGATTTTCTTTACTGAAAGTCCTTTGACATTAATATCTAATCCAGAGCAAGAACAAGAAGGAGAGAATTCAGGAGGGGCATAATACCTGTAAGGAAACCAGGCAGCTCCATATCCTGGTCTTGTGATTAATGTCTCTTGTAGCATACATAGAAACATCTTCCGTGGAGTGAGGTCTGCAGCTCAGGTCCCCCAGAATTTATGACTAAGCTTAGTCTTGCATTTCTTTCTGTACTGTAACTAGTCTCAATATTGCACCAAGAAGCACTAAGTTGAACTGTTTCTCAGAATAGGATTGAGGATGGTGTATTCTGGCAGCCCTGACCCAGATTTACCCTCTGGAGTGGGGTGACATTTCACATGTATTCAGTGCTCAGTGCTTGCTTTTGTGCCTCTGTGAAGTGGGTGTTTTGCATTGCCAGTCTGAGACACGGAGGACTTTCAGCATGCTGTTTCAGCAGCCACAGGACATAGCATAAATCTCTTGATCTTTTTTCAAGGGTCGAGTATTTTAAAATCATTGAAGCACTTCAGTTCTGCACATCTTTGCTTCATCTAGCCAACAGCCTTGTCTTTACAAACTTACAGTCTTCACAGAATGATTTCATTTGCTATGTAAATTATTAAATAAAGCAATTAATGATTTCTACAGTTGCAGTCGTTGGGTAAACAACCCTGAATTGAAATGAACTTGGGAAAACTAATGTTTCTGTAGGTGCCAGTTTTCTAGTTTTCATAAGATTAGGCAACCACAAAGCACATAGATTAGGTGTATTATGGGGCATTCAGCTCTGCTTGGGTGCAGGGCTGTGCATACATGCCACAGGGAAAAAAATATGGCCCATTCAGATGTTTTCAACCAAAGCATGTGTTTATAAATTCTGATGTGTAATTCTTAATAGTTGACTAAGTTTGCTTATAGTTACATCACTGAAGCATGAGCTGATACCAAGAACATAATTTTCACTTTACATCAAATGAAGATGAACGTATTCATTTCCTTAAGTGTTTGTAGTTCTGTGTCCTGCTTGAACGTCTCTGGCATTTGGAGGAAACTTTTTTCCCATCACTTAATTTCAGGTGCTTTCTAGCAAAGTCTGACCTCTGTATAAAATTGAGAGGTTTCCTTAATCCGTGTTTTTGGAACAAGGAGACAAATTTCTCCTCAACTCACTAACAGTTTTGCACCTGGAGGGTTAGTTATGTTCATTACTACCAGTCTTAGGGACTGCAGAGATATGTAGCAAGCAGAGCTGGAGTACTTGGTCTGATTTGTGAGAAGGAGCATAGTGCAAAGGCTGATGGACATCTCACCATCAGGAGTGTCAGCAGCAAGCGCCCTTTCCTAAACAGCTCTTGTGCCCTAATGACAATGTGCAATCTTCAAGCTGCTCTGTGGAAATGAATGCATTTTACCACTATCAGTGCCTCATAACTGCATGTTAGAAATCTTCTGTTCTCTTAACACAACCAGCCTGCTACAGCATCGAAAATGTGTGTCAGCGGCCCTGAAGTTAGTGTAACTAGCAGTAAAAGCTTTTCTCTCTTTCACAAGGAAGCTGAATTAAATGGATAGTCAGGCACTATTGGAAATTCCATAAATCTCTGTGGGGTTCTTTGATGGCTGCTTGAATCCTCTCTGTTGGACTGTCTGAGTTCAGAAACACAGATCTCATAGACCTCTGCAGAGAGAGAAGAACAGAAATAGACTGCATTTAAAAATAAAATAGTAATTTCCACTGCCTGTTAGTTACCCGTTTGTGTGGTTGCAACCTGTCACACAGGCACAAGTTTCTGTAAATAACCCACTTCTGTAGGCAGGTTACTGACCACAAGATCTGACTGGAAATCAAATGACTATCTACCCACGTCAGTGCCCAAATGAGTGACCAATAGCCTCTTGGCCTTTTTGTAGGGGTAGTTCATCCCTTTGTAACATAGGAATAACATGATGATGATGTGTGATAATTATTGTCTCCTTTGTAAAAGGCCTTTTAGATATAGTGATGAAAAACAGTATCCAAAGTTAGAGATAATTGTTTCTTATTGTCTGAAAGTAATCATATTTCTTCATAGCTTTAGAGAACCAGAATATTTGTAGATTTAGGGATTTACTTTCAAGCAGAAATCCCCTTATTTATGACACTGTTTTTCAAAATGTGTCTGCATCTTGTTGGCAGAAGCCAGGATGCATTTGAGGCCATAGCTAGTTTAATCCAGTGTCTAATCCAAGTTCACTTTTTATAAAAGATATTGGTTTGGGGCAATGGTTATTTAGGAGAAGCAGAGACCTCAGACACATAAAAAAGCAGGAAGTATTGAATACACCTTCAGACTGTTTATAGAGATCACTCTCCTGTGTGCTGTGTGATTTTGACCTTCCCCTTTCTGGCAGCATCCTGGTGTTGTACTTTGCTGCCCTCAGATCTGCAGAGGTACCTGCAGCGAAGTGAGATTAGATGAGTTCCTTGGGGCTGCTTCTCTTCTCTGTGGAGGACCATGTTAGTGGCCCTGGCTCAATTAGACCCAGCTGCGATCTGCTGCTCTCCTCTGGGGCTGGGTCCATATGCCCCTCCTAATCCAGTGCTTAGTGAAATGCTTCCTGGATCCATACTGGAGGAGATGGCAAGGAAATTGGGCAAATCCTAGCCAAGGGTGAAAATCTGTTAGGGCATTGGTTTGCTCCCTGGTGGTAACAGCAAAGGGAGGGCTTCTTTCGGTGCAGCTATATAGAGGGATGCATGCATCCAGGACAAGGAAGTCCTGGAGCAAGATTGGGGATGCAGGGAATATACAAGAAACCATGAAATAAGTCAGTTTGGAGCTTAAGGGCTCACCTCCTACAGGACTTCAAGGTGTCAGTTTGGCATGGCCCCAGCCCTGCCTTCATGCTGCCTCAGGCACCTGGCTGTGATGGGGAGGGCCACCAACAGAGGAAAGGGATTTGAAATGGCTTCTCTGTGGAAGAGGCATTTTAGTCTTTGATGGATGTGTGAAAGGTATGAGGATACGGTGATGATTACCTTCTGTTCCATTAGTGAGTGACTAGGGAGGATATTAAATGGCAGATATTAAGCTTAAACATTTAAATGTCTGCAGGATTGGATAACTTCCAGGAATTGGCCAAAGAGCTTTCTGAACCATTAGTGTCGACACAATGAAAAATAAAAAATGGAACAGTGAAGACATTGAAAAGGGTTGGAAAAAAGCCAATCTTTTAAAAGAGTAAATGGAATGAGTGGGGCAGTAAATGCTCCTGAACCTGACATCCATCACAGGAGGTAATGGAGTGGCTGGTACAGGATGCAATCGACAAAGTGAAGGGTCCTAGCCTCCATCACAGGTGGATTATAAACCAGTAGTAATTGGTACTATACACAATGACTGCAGCCCCTTACTGAATGAATTAAGAACTAAGGAACCATGGAATGCTAAGGCAACCATACGTGGGAAACTGTTGGCCCTTGCAGCTGAACCTGAAAGAATATGCTGTACACATGGCACCCTTTAACACAGTGTTTCTCTGAAAGAAAACCCTGAAATTGTCACAAGTCAAGTGTGGGACTGACTTCGCTGCTTGGTGTAACACTAAGCAGTGGTATGAACAGGTTAGCTAAATGTGGTGAGCTAGGCTGTTTATCTGTCACTGAAATGTATATTTCAAAGCCACCAACTGGCAGATCTTGAAATAAAGAATATAGGCCACCAGGGAGGCTGATCATCATGAAGTGCTGTGGTTCCTAAGAGAACAGGTGAGCTCTATGAATATGCTTAACTGAACATAGGCTCCCTGTGCCATGCTCTGCTTAGGATACTAAATATGTTCCTCAGAAGGCCATATACTTAAATTTACAGATCTGTCTGATCTCACTCATAAAGCAGAAAACTAGAGCAGTTGAGTTCTCCCTCCCACTGCTCTATATGCAAATGTGTGTCATGCATTTTTAGAAATATATAGCTGCTACTATGTGTTAAACACTACTCTGTAGATGGCATGAATCAGCCAAAACTGGTTTAAATTGGGTTAAGACAGTAATTTGTTTATTCCCGTGATGCTATTCCTGCTGTAGATTCAAGACCTATGGCAAATTAAAAATCAAGGCTGAACAGCCCTTCCTGTTATGCCTTGGACAGAGTACAACTGAGGCTACTAGTGGCTTACTTTTTATTTGCCTTTTGCTATTGCATAAAAAGATGATCACTCCTTTCAAGGCATAGAGCTGACTTTGGGTTCTAGGTAGTTTGGTTACATGTCTTCCTCATAAGCTATCTTTCTTTGTTTGAACTGGTCCAAACAGCTACAAAATGGTTAAGTCAGACTCTTGCAAATTATTTAGTGTATGTCCTTGGGCTGTCTGCAATTCTAGTTTAACAAAATTATCTGAATTCATTACAAGAATATGAGTTCTAATGTTCTGTGAAGGCTGTATGTCTGAGAGACTGCGAGCAGTGCGCCTTGATAAGTAACACAAGAGACTAGACTTCCAGGCTCAGGTTGCCTAAAATAAACTCAATATCTTGTACATTCCCATCTAATGCTCCCCCTTCCTCTTCCCCTAGACGGAGTCAGTCTGTGTGCATGCAGTGTCCATTTTGTGCAGCCTGCCAGCAGACCTCATGTAGATGGGTGACTGAGGTGCTGGCTCTCACTCTTTGTTTGCCAGCAGTGGACTCTGCAGTACTTGCAGAGCAGGGCCTGTGGCACCCACGTGTCACAGGGGCATAGACTGGGGCAAGGCCAGCCCTGATCTTCTCCCCCAACATTTTTCTTTTGGCCAGCATTGACTGGGACTGTGGCAAGAGGAATGAATTCAGATTAACTCCTTCTTGCAGTTTTGTAATGCAAGGGGCATTTTGAGCTCACAAATTTTCTTGAAAAGCACCCAAGTAATTGTGACGGTTTATTCCTTTTTGTGCTACAAATGGGGTGTACAGTTTTTGGTGTGGCAGCAAATTTGCTCCAAAGAAACAATGCAGATTTCTCACAGCTTTCTGGAGGTTTCTTTGTGAAATAATGGTGTGACATTTTGAAGCATATTAGTGCATTAATGGTATTATTTCTTGGTCATAAGCCATATGCCAGAGATCTTCCGTAGGACTAGCATGCAGCCAGCAGGGCTGTGTGTGGACTCTGGGGTACACTGTACATTAAAATATATGACAGGACCCAGACCATATTCTTTCATAAAGAACATACTGTCAAAGGATGGCCTCAAATTTGCAAAAAGAGAGCCTAACGTATTTTGTTTCTGTTTTGCTGCTTGAGAGCCCCAAATGAGAAAACAGAAGTCTTTACATTATTCACTTCAAGTGGGATTTCCACCCCCGCCCCCCTGCCCCCGCTTTTTTTTTTCCTTCTGGTCAAGCCGCAAACTTCATTCTCAATTTCCTGAATGCTGATGCAAGGTCTGTGCTTCGCAAATGGTGCATTTACAGTGTGTCAGCCAGCAGCAGTAGGGACATGCAGCTGATGAGTTTACCACGGAAATTAGGGGGAAGGGTATTAGAGTGTTTCTCTGGGGAGTGGAGAGACTCTAGTGAGAGTGTAATGACCCCTGGAAGAGGCCGGTGCCTCTGTGCGTGCCAGGAGAATTGGTGCGAGCAGAGGCGGAAGGAAGAGTGGGCGACCCAAGGGAGTGAGTGTCTTGCAGGGGGGTGGGTGCACAAGTGTGAAACTTGGTTTTTTTTTCCCTTCGCTTCAAGTGTTGCAGATGTTCCTTTCCTGGGATTAGATGCTGGGAAAAAAGAGCAATGTGTAAAACCTTCAGCTTTATTAATTATTGCTATTATTATTATCATCATAATCATCTCACTGTTGTGTAAAATTGCAAATATTTATTCAGCCTTTACTCTGGTATAATTTTAACCAGACTTGTGGGTTTGCAAATTAGTGAAATCATAGGATCTGTCAGACATTTTACAAGCACAAATGCAATGATAACATCTAATTGCAGGGATCTGAGACTGTCTGACTGCAGATGGGGATGCTGTTAACCTCTTTCTGTCTGTTACGGATGTGTCAGAAAATTGTCAGGACAGTGTTAAGGCACTCCAAATCTGTGTGACGTAGCAAATCCTTAGGTCCTGACTGAGCAAGAATTTAATCCACACTTAGGCCAATGCACTTGCAAACAGCTCAGTTGCAACAGTGCTTTCAAGACACTTTTGTGTATAACCTAACCCAGGCACAGAAATGGTTGAAGGAGCAGTATCCTGAAAAGTAACTTAATACACTTCATCACAATATGTGGAAGGCTGCAGGTACTGGAATACTAAATGTATTTGATTCTAAATTGTGACTGTAGGATACTGTGCCAGTCAGACCAACATTGTTGGATGGCAGATTTGCTTCCATAGCAGTTGTTTGTTCTTTCATTTCCAGTCATGGTCACTTTCATTCTTCCAACGTCCTGGCTACTTTCAGCTTTCAGTGGTAATACTTTCTGTAGGTGCCTGCCAGCGGAATCCTCAGCACAGGCTTTGCTCTCTGGAGTCAGGGTCTTTATGGGTGACATAGGGAACCTGTTTGCTAATTTCCCACTGGTTCTGCAAAGCATTGTTTAGGCTCAGGTATGGAAAATCTATCCTATTTTGACTACTTCTTATGCGAGGATAAATTAATAAAAGAGAAAAGCTATGCAATTAATTCTGAAAAGTGATGTCAGTGGAAACTTTTTAGCTGTGCTTAGTGTAGTAGTTACCAGTAACCACATGTTCAGTCTGGTTTCACCATGAGACATGGATGACCTGCCCATCCGTGACTGAAAGAGAAAACCCAGCGCTAATGGAAGTCTTTCCGCAGCTTTGTAAAAGTCACTCAAGGAGCTGCGTTCAGCGAATCTTCACGGGTGTGACCCGTGGGTGACACCTTGTGAGCAAAGCTGGTGAAGTCTCTGCTGCGACGTTCCGTACTCACGCAGAACTGCAGCGCACGGAGCAAACCCTGCGGGAGCAGGACTGCCTCTTTGTCTTATGTACCCCCGGCCACGAGTGTGGGGAGAGCAGCACGGGCGAAAATGAAGGCGTGTGCACGCCGACCCTGTGCTATGGGCACATGAACGGAAAGAAAACGCTACTGGGACACCCAGTGGGACCCAGCGGCAGGGAGAGCCTGCGGTGCCACTCCGCCTGGTCGCGGCACCACTGATAAAAACCAAGAGCCTGTCTTTGCTTAGAGTCGTCCTCAGCTCTTCTGATGAGTTGCCTGGCAGTTTAGGGTTTGAGCAGGTTTTTTTCCGGAGTGGTCTTGCCCAGTCGGTGATGGTACTCGTCACCCTTCCTTCGCAAGGCTGAACGCTGCCAGTTGGCAAAAACAGTCGTGCTCTGTTTCACCAGATACCAAGGCCCACGCACACACACACACAAAAAGTTTGGTTTAGAGATTATTTATTTATTTACTTATTTATTTATAAAATTTTCTGTCAGTCTATAGATTTCATTCACCTCCAGTTTTTCTCTCAAGCTGTGATGGTCAAAAAACTTTTAATTCAAAACACAAAAAGCTTCACTCCAATAGCATGAGTCCTGGAACTGGGAGATTTAAAATTAAAGAAAACATGCAAGGTTTCAGCCAGTCTGCTAATCCTTTTTTGCATATGCTGAGCTAGGCCAGGCACAGAGAGATTAGCCATTTTGTCCAGGGTTACATATAATTTTGAACAGTTAGATGTGCTGATGTCCAGATTACTAAACAAGTCTTCCTCTTCCAAAAAACAGAGATGACTAAATCTTTACAGCATATTGTCCATTTCAAACCACAACATGAAGTTATTTGTCCACCACTCATTAATCCTTGCTAGCAAACACCAAGGTAGATGTATGATTTCTGGACTTTTCTTCAGTAATTGTCGTATTGTTTTACAGTTGCTTCTGTGTTCTGAATGACAACTGCTTGTCACACAGTGCTGTACAGTGGAAAAGATCCCTGTAACAAATTCAGTCTTCAGTATTATTGGTATACAAATGTCATTGCCAATATCCCCAGACTTTTTTAATCAGCTGGGAGTGGGCCACTTCTCCAAATATGTGTATCTTAAACACTGACTAGAAACACAGTTAAGTTGAGTAACTGGTAAGTGATGTTCACAACTTCCTCCTGCGCTAAGGGAAACTGTGATAAAATATGGAAACTGTGGAAAATATGAAAGTGATGTTATTCTTAGGTTTTGAAATATACATTCAGGGTCTTGAATGGGGGATTTGCCCGAAAGGTGGGAGGCACCTCGTGGTGTGCTGAGGGTTTGAAGACATACCCGTGTAAACCACTAGAGGTCCGTTTCACGCAAGTCCTTTCAGAATACAGAGTATTCTGTATTAGTATCATAATCTTAAACTCTTGCTTGCTGTAACAAATATTTAAACAGATATTTAAACTATTTTCTTAAGTGAATGGTATGAGAATGCCTCCCGAAAAGATAACATGTATTTATTTTTTTTTCTAATGTTTCTTGGAGTAACAGGTAGATCTTTTTTTCTTCTTTTAAAAACTCATCTATTCAGCAGATTACTGAAGAATACATTAGTGTGTATCTGCTGGTAATTCTACTGATTTCTCACTCCTAAATATGGAGGATGAAGTCACTGTGCAAGATAAGTCACGAATGCCCACTTTGGCATCCTTATCTTTTTCTCAGAATGTTTGGAGGCACAAGTCAAAAGAGTTTGCTCATGGCTCCTCTTCTCTATATTAGGCAAATTACAGCGACAGAGCACCATATTGGGAAATGAAACACTGTACCCTAAAATGAATTATCAAATGAACAGCTGTGAGGAGAGGAGTCACTATTCATTAAGTTTGTCTGTGACTTTGAGGCAGCCTTTCCAGTCAAAGATGTTGTGCATGGCTTTGGGTACACAACTACAGAAAGAGTCCAAAGGGTAGGGCTTGGCAGGTGCAAGTTGAAGGGCAAATATCTTATTCCTCCAGCATGTCCATATGTGTGCCTCAGCTTCCACTAGGCATGTATCCCAAATTGAATTCTTGCCAGTGTGTGTCTAGAGCAATCTCAGACTTTCAATGCCACTTCTCTACAGCTCAGCCAAATCTGCTTCCTATAACTGAGAGTCCAGAGTGCACAGTCTGTATCTTTAAAATGGGAGTGAGCACCAAATGCAGCCATTTGGCCTGGGCAAACCCAGGACCAGGGTTACTTCTGCCCCTGTTTATTCAGCAGAGCAGAAAAAACTTTGCTCAGTGTTGTCCTACATCACAGTTTCCATTCCCAGGGCTGTCAGAAGCTCTCTGTGGGCATATCTTTGGTTGAAACTGTATGCCACTGCCACAGGCCATGCTTGATAACCTCTCTCTTCAGGCATTACAAGTAGAAAGCTCCACTCCTCACCAAACCCCAGTATGTGTTGCACTTGAGAGAGTTCTGCTGCTTCTACTGCTTATGGGAGGTAGCTGGGACTGGGGAAGATGCATTCCTGTTCCACGTGAAGCACCTCTGCATCTTTCACTTAAGGCTTGTTGATGATGAGCAACATCAGGTGTCAGGAGCTAGGCTTAAGTCACAGCTGACAGAGCTTATGCTGTTGGTGTGGGTACTGAATTTTTAATTATCTATAAGAGTGTCTGTCTGATGTCCAGGGTCATATACAAACTGACTGGAATCAGAGAAGTTTTAGATGTTCACACTTTCTGAAAACAGTGTCATACCCATGCCCACTGTCATGCCATGATTGGACAGTAACTGATCACAGTAAGTGCCTCAAGAGTAGGCCACCTGCCACCCCACTGCTTATGTACACCATCTGTGCCCCTGCCTGCCACACTTTCCCCAGACCAGATGAAAAACTAAGGTCTAGGTGGAAACCTGTGATTTAGCTTTGAACTAAAATCTTGTACTCAGTAACTGAAGTATCAGGCTATATGGGAAAATTAAAAGGAATTAAACATGGCAACATGAGAAACTAAAAAAGCAACAGGGCAACAGTGACAACTTAGCCAGGTGGCATACACATAATTTAATTCAATTAGTTAAAGCTATCTCTGTGAATTTCAAGATGGACAATTAACTAGTAAAATGTGATGGTAAGGAATAATAGTCCTGCAGTTACTTTGTGCTCAATAGCTGTTCACTGGCCTCTTGTCCTATACAGTGTTAAACTGCATCTGAAGTTTATGTTTTATTTCTGCACGTTCATCAACTGTCACCACTTGCTTTTTGTAACCTTACTCATCAAAGAGTGCAACTGGATTTCACTTTATGAGGTCATTCACAGCTCACTTCTCACTATGATATTTGGAGCATTTAACAAGATCTTGAAGAGGAAGTCTGAACTTTTAGGTACCATTACATATTAGTTTAATTAATGAGATTTTTTATATCTAAAGAAAATACTTCTGCTCATTTTTGTAGGTGAAAAAATAAGAGAAAATTTATGCATTTTCTAATTTTAATATTTTTCTATTTTTACTGTCCCAAGAATTGTTGGATGCAAGTGTTTTGATTTGATGTTGCTTGTGAGCAAGAAAAATTGGCAGTGAAGAGATGTCTCAGCAAATAACTGAGGTCAGTAAAGATTTCTTATGTTCTTACCTTACCTTTCATTTGTTTTAAAGAAAAGGGTGAAGGGAAGGTAACCCTGCCCTCATCAGATCTCATTTCAAACCTGTTTAGATATAAGCCAGTTTCATAGATTTTCTTTCTAAAGACAAGAAAAAGCACACGGAAAAAAATCACAGTCACACATTTAAGGGTCTAGGTGGACATTCTCCAGTTGCCCGCTATGCTACATCAATAGCAGAAGACATCAAGGGATTAACAAAAGATCAGAGTATTTCGCTCAGATGTGCTTACATCTCTGCTGAGATACGAAAGGCTCTTGACACAGGGCAACACATCTGCAAGTTACAGAATCACAGAAT
>VZUA01065380.1:18147-34867 GCA_013401035.1 Horornis vulcanius
CTTTTCCTCCCTTGTGAGCGTTCCGAGCAGAGGAACAGGAGGGTACCCCGCGGGTGCCGCCCCTCGGGGCCGTGGCTGCTCCGGGAGGCAGCAGCAGCAGCGATCCGCCAGGTGACCACGAGAGGTCAGCGCAGGCTTTGCTGCGGGCGCAGCGCGGGGCGGCAGCGGCACCTCGGGGCCGAAGGGTCTGCATCGTGCCTTGCCGTGCTGTGCGGAGCACGGGGAAGTGCCCCTGACTTTACACCCGGGCTGTCAGCCACGACGGCAAAACCCACTCACTCACGCTGAGTGCTGTTGCCATGTGATAATCACCGCCATCCCTCATCTCCCCTTTTGACCCACAGGATGATTTCAAGCACTCGAGTTGATCTGCCAAAGGTCTGTGCCCACCAGTTAAATGTATTAAAAACATGGGAGGAAAAGATCAAGAAAGCAAGCAGTGGAGACCGACCTTCACTAAAGTTCAGTTTGCTCATCCGGCATCAAAGGTATCACATCTGCAGAGCTGATGACTTCAAACCAGGGACGGGACCTTGGGCTTGCACGGCTCTCCTTTCTACACCTCCTCTTCTGCGTCAGAGGCTTGGTGTTGATACTATGGTTTGGAATAAGCTGCATCGAGTATCTAGTAATGAATGCTTCATGGCCTTCAGCGCCATCTGTGCTAGGAGACTTGGGAATAATGGGGCAAACCAAAAAGTGTCATGTTGAGAAGTTCTCATTCCAGGGTGCTGCATCATTAAGCTGAAACTGGAAGCTTGCATGTTGAAGGATTAATGCATTGGTATGGTTCCATATATCACTTTATTATCTAGATAGGTAAATATAATTTACTATCACACATGCATGGTTCTCCAGGATGAGTTAGTTTGGTTTACTAATTTGGATCCATTTTAGGTAAATTTCACTTTTACTCTAATGAGAATGTCATCAAAGTCATAGTTGATATCAGCATCTTTCAAAGCTGTAAGTCAGTTCTGGATTTCCCACCTATTTCATCAGAAACAGGCCCTTGAATACTTCTAAGAGACATACCATGTGATGTGTCATACCATTCAAGCTATTCTACTGCATTCATTCCCACTTATATACTTAGAGGAAAAAAAAAAAGAGGCAGATGTATGACGGGTTTTAATCTTTTTAAAATGAATGGTATATGCTATGTACACAATGCTAATTCCAGCAAGTGGAGACAATTGCACTTGCCTGAATAGAGGCCAGGAGGTAATTTTCTGGAAACTTCTCACATCTTTTTTAAAGAGAAAAAAGCAAGAATTTATTCCCTTCTCAAGCAAATTCAGACTGACAGGTCATTGGTTTGGTTTCCGAGTAAAGAATGTCTTTAGCATGTTAGGGTAAAAAAGATTGCTAGACTTAAGAATTGTTGTTTTCAATGAAGAGTTTTCTCCCTGATACTCACAGCTCGGTAGACATCAGAGAAATGTTCTTAGAGAGGCTTGGATGTATCTGGCAGACATCATGCCTATGTTGTCACTAGTTTAAAATGGAAACTCACTAAGTGATTATTGCCAGGTTGAATGCTGTCACCTCTAGTGTCACCAGGGCACTAACTAGAAACCTCTGGAAGTAGAAACACCACAGCTCATTAAAGTGGCTCAGTTTGAGAGGCATTTTGGAAACGGTGGTGCTCAGAGACTGAAACTACTGAGGAGATTATAGCAGATACAGTCACAGATAAGACGTGCTTCATCCAGGACTCCCAGTGGAGTACTGGAAAGGACATCACTGGGTTTCAACACATTCGAACGGGGACGATGCTGCTGCAGGCTAGGGAACAGCAAGGGTGACAAGCTAGAGAGGTCTGTCTGTGCACTCCGCGGGAATCGGTCCGGACCAGTCGCAGTAGCACAGGTTACCCCAAGGTGGCTCTCCACAACCTCTGTGAAACTGCTTGGGGCTGCTCTGAAGCGCAGAGACTCGGTGGAGACAAGTGCTAACTGTGAGCTTAAGCCTAAGCATGTTGTCAGACGCTGAAGGGATGTGAAAAGTGATTTGCCTTTTAATATTTAGACAGTGCTCATTCACAGTGGGAAAATGAGTTTTATTATTGCTTGGTTTGCTGACAAACAGGTTCAAATCTGAGTTCAGCAATCACACTCCTTTCACTTTGAATTAATTATTAATTATGAAGAATACACTGTCCAAATAACAGCTACTTTTAATAAAGCTCTACTAAAAAAAAAAAGAAATCTGTTCGCTCAACCCCCCTGTCCCCCTGTCCCCAGGCTCATAGGCCAGTAAGCCTGCAGAAAGATTACCAGTGACCTCAGAACAGGTCTGCATCGGGGCTTGCAGTCCTGCAAAGATGCAATGTAGACAGCCTCCCCAGACAGGGAGCCTGCTCTGCTGCTTGACTGTTCTCAGGGAGAAAGGGTTTTTCTTGCATCCCTGAATTACATTTTCTTACATCAAGATCTGAGCCTCTTGATTCACCTTAGGCTCATTGTCTCCTGCTTCCCCTCTAGCCATTGCTGTGAAGACCCTGGTGTTTTCTTCTCAATGATCGCTCCGCAGGTTTTGGGGACTGCAATTTGCCGCCCGAACTCTGCCGTCCCCAGGCTGAAGTGGCCCTGATCCCTCAGCCGGCAGAGCAGGACAGCGCCGCAGTTTTGGACACCTCGGTGCCCCCATCAGCACTTGCTCCGGTTATCCGGAGTGTTTCCCCTGCTGAGGGTGCCCAGACCGGACAAACTACATTGCTGTTGTCCCGTGAGTGCAGAGCAGAGGGGGATTATCACCTCCCTCGGCCGGCTGGCCGTGCTCCTGTTCAAACACACCAGGGTGCGGGGGGCTTTGCTGCAGCCGGGACCAGTGCTGAACATGACCAGGTGATGCTCAGTACAGCCCCAGGACCTTCTCTACAGGGCTGTCTTCAGCGCTGGTGGTTACAGGGGCTATCCCTTCACATTTGCAGAAACCATATTAATAAAACCTTTTCTTTCTTTCTTTCTTTTTAAAAATAATTTTATTTATTTATTTATTTCCCCTGCACTGTTCAGATTTTCCCTTCCAAGTCTTGGACACAAATCGCCCTTCTACTTGTCAGTGCCTAGCGGCCAGCGGTGTGCAGGGATCGGTCCTGCGTGCACCGCTGGCACCGCTGGCACCGCTGGCTTGGGCCGGCGCGTGCCTGCGCGCCCCCCCCCGCCCCACGTGGCCTCCCGGCACGAGCCGCTCTTTGCCGCCCCCCGCCCCGAGCTTCCTCTCCGGCGCGCTCCAATTAGCATAATAAAGCCGCCCCTTTCTCCCCCGCCGGCCAATGGGAGGCCGGGAGGCGCCCGCGAGGGCTATAAGTAGCGCACGCCTGCCGGCTGCTGCTTCAGAGCGCTCACGGGGTAAGCCGAGCGAAGGCCGAGGGCGGCGCTGCTGACGGGCTCTGCGGAGTAACTGCTATGACTCTGGAGGAGATCCACGGACAGCAGCCCATGCCTGCGGGCAACGACTGGTACGTGCGGGTGGGCACTGGGGAGCCGAGGAAAGCGGGTAGCGGGCGGTTTCGGGGTGGCGGCGATGGTGGCGGCGGCACCGGGCTGACCCTGTGTCCTATTCCTGGCCCGCAGGATGCAGGGCGCCGGCACGGCCCTCCACGAACTGCTGGTGTCGGCGCAGCGCCGAGGCTGTCTCACCGCCGGCGTCTACGAGTCGGCCAAGCTGATGAATGTGTAAGTAAGGCGACGGGGGCAGGGGGAATGTGTAAGTCAGCCCGGCGGGGCTGCGTGGCGGCGGCCGCCGACCGCGGGACTCATCAGGCTGCTCCCCTCTTGCAGCGACCCCGACAACGTCGCGTTCTGCGTGCTGGCCGCGGACCAGGAGGACGAGGGGGACATCGCCCTGCAGATCCACTTCACTCTGATCCAAGCCTTCTGCTGCGAAAACGACATCGACATCGTGCGGGTGAACGACGTGGCCAAGTTGGCGGCCATCGTGGGGCCCAGCGAGGACTCCGGGGAGCCGCGGGATCTTCACTGCATCCTCATCACGGTGGGTGTCCCGCAGGCGGCGAACGCTGTCCCGCCGGCGCTGCCGGCTCTGCCCCGCACTGCCAGAGCCTCCCGGGGGCGGCCCCTTCTCCCGCTGCGGGTGGTCGAGTTCTCAGCTGGGTACGGATAGAGTGCTTGGCAGAGCGCTCAGACTTAGCGAGTCAGCTGAGTAGTAGGAGGAGGCAGAACTTCTCGTAACTGGATTTCCCCCGCTGTCCACAAGGGCAGCATCTCTGCTTCCTGTCTTGTCTGTGTCAGAACAGAAACTGTCTGGAGGTGCCTCCAGTCCTAAGCTAATGCTTCTGTAAATATTATGATGACCTCAGCTGGCGGGCAGCACTCATGTTGTGCAACTTTTTTTTCTTGCAGAACCCGAATGAAGAAGGCTGGAAGGACCCAGCTCTGGAGAAGCTGAACTTGTTCTGTGAAGAGAGCCGAAATGTCAATGACTGGGTGCCAACTATCACCCTGCCTGAGTGATGGTCACCTGGTGCACTGGGGAGGCTAAAACCTTTGTTGCATTCTCAACGTGCTGTGCATTCACCAAAATGTGCAACAAGCTGCTGATTCCATGGATTAGCCTGGTCAAGAGACTGGATTAAAGTCACTCAGACTGGCATGCAGTGGGCTCTTACAGAGGAGAAAGAGGAAAACAGCTCATCTCACCAGTGAGCCTCAGTAGGCTGCAACCGTGGAGAGGCTGACATACCATGGAACTGAAAGAAGTATTGCAAGTTTGGCTATGTGGAGCTGTTTCAGAAGGGAGAGAGAAAGTTGAGGGAAGTGGGCCAAAACTTTCCAGAAGGACTGGATAGAGTACTGTAACTAGGAACTGTTGGTGCTGTCTGCAAAACACAGGAGAAAGTATCATTATTTATGGAGTATTGGGGATTGATTTCTAAGACAAATGCAGATATTCCAAAGCAGACAGACTTCAACAGGCCTCTTGGGTCACTCTGCAGATCTGTTTTAATACTGCAATAACTTTTATTGAAATATTTGCTGCTATTGAAGCTTTCATAATAAATTTTTGACAATTAATTTCTGGGAGTGTCTTGCTTGCTGGGTGCGGGGAAGCATGTCACTGAAATACCACTGATGTTTTGCTTGTGTGCTGTAGTCAAAGATCTGCTCCACAGTAATGGAGTTATTGCTCAAATACTTCCCTGGGCTGGCTGAATGAAGTGCTGTGCTGTCCAAGTTGATAATTCAACCTTTTACCCTCTTGCAACAGCTGCTTATCGCAACAGCTTGCAAGACTAAGGAGTCGCATGCCTAATGAGCTCACTTATTGTAATAGGAGGTCTTTGTAGTCTGGTGGAGGAAGACAATGCATATTAGAGACATGGATTTTTGGAATACAGACCTCCAGTAAATTGCATCATTGATTCTTAAATATGACTTAGATGCATTCAGAGCTGACGTGTTTCCACTTGACAGAAGCAGCTTAAACATGATGGGGGGGCTGCAAAACTCCTTAGATGTCAAACACATCAAGCATTTGCTTTGATTGGAATGACATCATTAAATCTAAAACTAGCAAATGATGAATAAACATCACATCTGCCACAAGCTGCTCTCTGATTGCCATATGCTGTAACAATAGAAGCTGTCAGTCCAGAAGCCAATTTTGTGAAACCTAATTGCATGACAATGCCAAATTAAGTCCAAAACAATTTAAGGATGGTGTGGCCTTTTTTAGAGGTCCTGTCATGAAAAGTTAATATGGGTGGGTTGATTTGGCCCTGTGTTAAAAAGGAAAGCATCACCCCATTTTCTGTGCACAAACCATGCATGCCATGCATGTGCTTCAGGACCTGACATTAAAAATGGCACAGTAATAACCCCCTCTCCCCAGAGCAAGAAAGTTAAACTATTCACTTCCTTTATAGGCACTAAAACCACTCAGTTATCACAATTGCATTTCCTCTGGGCTGGCTTGCAGTGATTGACAGTAGCACTTGCTGAAAAGTGGTCATTTCCACTTGAGCAAGGAAGCTGGTTGCTCTCAGTTTCATTGTTCCTGATAAGGGAAGTACAAATTCAGCTCCAGCATTCCTGGAATATGCTTCCTTGTACAGGATATATCTAGCAGTGTTTGGCCTTTGTAACTGTGTCATGAGAGGCTGTAGGCTGGCAGCATAACTTGGAGCTCAGACTGAAGTAAACACTACGGGGCCCTCAGACTCTGTAAGTATTCTGTAAGATACAGGAGTTTCTGCACAGCCTGTTTTTCTACTTAACCTGCACTCAGCAACTGGTGTCTGTCTAGGACTTTGAGAAAAGTCACATGGAGAAGCAAGAGAATAAACAACTCTGGCAGCTGTGATAACAGAAACTGCCTTCAAGGCAGTTGCCTTGATACACAGAACATATCAAGTGTGGGTGCTTTATTAGACATTTTTATACTTTTCTCTTAGCAAATGCAGGTTTCTTCATTTTACAGCCAAGAAACATATTTCTCTTCTTTGCTTGGGGCCTAATCAGTACTCAGAGCCAAGAACAGATTAAAGTGGACTGTTCTGAAATCAACTTTCATGTGAAGTATGAGCAGTACTTCACAGACTTGAGTGGTTTAAATGAGCCTGAGAAGACTACAGGAAGTTCTCACGCATGTATGCAATTATGTAAATCATTAAAGTATAGCAGAGAGTAAGTTAACTGGTCTGTTGACTGAGACAGTAGGCATAGATAGTGGTACCTTGTGGGAAGTTTAACTTTCCAGCTTTTATGAAAGAAGTATACTATGCAACAAACAACGAAATTAGTGGAGCAACACTAAAATATCCTTGTGAGGATGTTTCCTCTAGTCTCATAAAAGATGGTAGGATGAGCTTCTCCTTCAGCCTTGTGAAACTATAAGCTGTCCCCAATGAGAGGTACATGATTTCTTATTTTAGTGACCTATACAATTCTCCTGAAATCCCTTCTTGATCACTGCAAATACACTGTCATGCAAATTGTATGAAACTATGTTAGCCTACAAACGTTATTAATACAGTGCTGTAACCAAAGGCAGCTCTGACGTGCAAGTTATGTGCTGCTGCAAGTATCTGTAAAAATCAACACTACTTAATGTAACAAAAATCCAGCAGCTGGTATCTACATCTTTACATGCTCCGATATATAACTGTGCAAAGGGCATCTATACATTTGTTAAAGATAGAGAGTAGACTTGGGTATTATTGACCGTGGTGGGACAGCTGTTTGGGAGATGGTTGGCTCACCAGATGTCCAGGATGTTTTGTCAAGTACCTGGGAGATCTGGAGGTTGGGACACTAGTCTGTTGTGTATGTGAGCAATATGCCCCAAGTACTTTGCCTTCCCAGAAAACAGAAGTACCCAGGAGAGAGGCACTGGGAGCTCTGCCAACGTGCCCCTCACCCAGCTGTGTTGCATAGTCTGTGCAGACTGGCTTGTGCTGTGCCATGGTGGCCACCCCAGGGGGTTCTGGGGAGGAGACATAAGTTAATAAGATGTTAATAATAAAGATGGTTCAGGACATGACCAGCTGAGGGACATGGCACAAGGTGAAGGACATGGAGTGGAGTTACAGGGTGGTGATGATTCTGGCTTTGCTTTCCATCAAATTCTTCACTTGTGTGCTATTAGGTGATAAAAGTTGTGTATTTCAATATTGCCATCATCAGCTTTGGTGTTGTGCTGACTATATTTCTAGGTACATTTTTTTTAATGAAGTGATGCATAAAGTTTAATTTCAATTTTTTGAGCAATAATTTTGCATTTTTTCTGTATATCTATTTCACCACCTAATGGTAACAACTGACAGGAATTTCCCTTCATGTGTGGTTTCCTTCTCTTAATGGTGTTTTCTTCCTGTTACACTTCTGTGCATGACTACCTTTTCTCTCTTTGTGGTTTTAGATAGTCATCTCTTCAGATGCTTGACAGTTTTATTTTGTGCTATATTAACTGCATCATCATCTTATCAGGATATATGTATGAATACTGGAACATACTTGTTGTAAACAATGCTTCCTCTTTTCCTGTGGAGTAGAAAATAAAAAAAAAAAAAAAAAAAAAAGAATATAATAAAGGGAATATTATGAAGAGGAAGGCAAACTACTGCACAAAATAAAGTTTGCATAAAATCTGTGCATGTGGTAGATGATATAAACAATGTTTGTAATTCTGGGTGCTGAAGGAAGGAGCTTCTGATTTCTACAGACTGGTGGAGTTTTAGTTATAGGTGGAGGCTGTTTAAATTAATACACGTTCTGTAAGGAGAAGATCTTTGCAAAATTGCTAGTGTCAGAAACATGCCATATGTGACACATAAGGGAGACCTGGCTCATCTCAACAAATCTATTTATGCCAGCTCTCAAATTCCCCTGACATCAGGAGGAAAGAGGAGTCTGTGCCCATGCTAAAACATGGCGAATATGCAGACAGTATCTTCCAAGTGGAAGCAAATGCCGTCACATGTGTGTGTGCAAGAGAGATGTGTGGAGAAAGATGTGTGACCATTGTATTCCTTGTAGGGGCACACATTGTGGACAGCTGGGCTCATGACTGCGCATCCACAAGACTTCATTCACTGCAAAAGCAGCAGTGGCAGAATCCAAGGCTGGCAGAGGGATGGAGATGTACAGACAATACATGCACAAGAGCCTTTCTTTCTATAGGTTTTTATGATAACTGCTTTTCCTTCCTGCCTATTCCTTATCCATTTCATTATGGCAGCTATGATTTACTCACTTAGTAAAGTCTGAACATGCAGCAACAGGATGTTGAAAAACCTATGTTAATACTTCTTGTATAATTATTTCATATTGAATGAGCAAATACTTGTATTATTCTGCATTGTTCTGCAATAAGTTAGTGATACAACATTCTGACTATTGGAATGTATGTGAAATATTGATTTGTATGTATTGGTATCTTTAAAAGTATGATCAGATCCCATACATCAGAGTTATAGTGGTTATAGTATCTCCTTCAGTCTTCCACTGCAATGGGGTGTGATTATTTTGCCATGCTTATTTTCTTTCTATGCCTGAAAATAATATAAAGTTATTTCCTTTTGTGTGTGTAATCCTCTCTGTGGAGCTGACTTTACTTTGAAATCATGACTTTGCAATGTTAGTATCAACACACACGCTGCTAATTCAAAATTAGTTTATTCAACTATTTTACTTCTTAGCTTTTTGTTTGTTTGTTTGCTTGCTTGCTTTTTTTTTTCCCCTGGAGACATAACTATAAGGAATAATATCAAGTTTAGTTTCTGTTTTTATGTTGCCTCTGTGCTACAGCTGGCAAGAAAAAAGCTACCTTTTAAAATTATTATTTTGACAAAAGCTGTTATAAACCTGATAGAAAGTCCCATGTAATATAATCCATTGCAGAATAGTGACAAAATTTAACAAGGAACATGTAATATGAATTTTAATGTCACCAGGAATTTCTAAGTAGAGAATTTGAGTTTTGCTTCCCATTCCCTTTTTGGGGGTATCTAAGCTGTAGCAATGTAGCTTTCACATTCTATTGAAGCCTGCATGAAGCAATGGTGCTTACTAACTTCTGTTTAAATGCACAGATAGCTAAGGCCCAAAGTTTCAAATTTGTATTTCAGAAACAAGACATCTACTAAGTGCATTTAGATACCAATATGCTCAACTGTCAGCCCAGAGCCAAAACGCTCCAGTCAATGGATTTATAGCTGTATAGCCACAAACTTGCTTACCAGATTGAGGCTTTGCTCCTCTGCTTAAGAATGTGCGCTGTAAGGGCACAGCTGCATCAAATATTTTAGCTTGGATCAGTCAAGTGGCTGGAATGAATCTATGGATCTTCTCCTGCTAGCCTGCTTTGGTTCACACAGCAGAACAGAGTTGGGCCATGCAAACAGGATTTCTCTTGGAAGAAAACAAGCCAGAAGACATATTCTAAAGGACCATCTAATGCTTTCCAGCTGCCATTGCGCATTCAGTTCACGGGACCACACTTGAGGTACATACAGTACAATTATTTGCTGATTAAGAGTAAATGGGCAAGTCTTGGCAGTCAAAAAAGAGAAGTACGTTGGCCTACTTTTAACAAAAGAAGTGATTTTAGTGTAATACACATACCAATTTGTTTTAAACAATTGCATGCTCTTGAATTAACAGGGTTAAAAATCTGCTTTGGCAGCAGCTTGCTGAATTTAATTGTTTCTGAGGCAAGAACAATGAATGGGACTATTTCTAGAAGTGGTTGCCAAAGGTAGTTTTTGTAATGGGCCAGCTCTGCCCAACTGGCAGCGTCAGGACAGCTTTGCCTGGCCCGATGCCTTTGTGCCTGAGGAGCAGGTGGCATGGTGAGCCATGCGTGGTGCTCCCGCCCTGCTGCTATGCTGCTCCATAGGACAGACTGGCACTGCATGAATCCTATGCTGTCCCCCGTGTGGAACCTATCCACTCCAATTGCCACTCACTGCACAGATGGATTTCCTACACAGGTGCAATGGTACAAAATACTTGCAGATGATTTCCAGTTGACATAAGGGTGAATAGGATCATACCCCAAGGGAAAACCTTAAATTAAGATCTGAAGCCCTGAATTAAGTGGCAGCAATGTCACAAACAATTTAAAAAAATATAATAAGTGCAATGTGATGCCTCTTATTGCATGGTAGGAGATTGTAGCTACCAAGTGAAAGACTATGGGATCTTACATCAGTGCCAGAACTGGTCTTGTCTTTGGTCTTGTAGAACATTTCTGTGGCTTTTGTCTGCCTATGTTTAAAGCAACCTGCTTACTCTAAGCCATTTTTCCGGATATAGGAGTTAATGAAACAAAAACCAACCAACCAACCAAACAAACAAACAAACAAAAAAAAAACCCAACAAAACAAAACAAAACAAAAAAACGAAAAAGAAGGTCAGTAGGTGCTTCTGTGCTGTTGAAGGCATGTTTATGGTATGTGAGAAATGAAACTTTATGCGGTTAAAAATGGAAGGATGGTAAAGCACTTCCCTTTTTCCAAAGTACCAGTTGCATTTTTTGTTAATGCAGAGATTCACTGTCTCACATTCTGCTCTGTTTCTGTAGTGCTATAAAAACAAATGTTTTGTAGTTCTTCAAGCAAATTGAGGATGAAGAAAGCAAGAAGAATCACTGCATGGTTTGTACTAAATGACCATCTTACATGGAAGCTACACCTCCTGAAGAGGAATGATAGAAGGGCTGTACACAACCTATTTTGTCTGGGACTGGGATCACTCACTCCCACTGATACCAGGCTCAGCCTTGCATAGGTTACTGCCTCACAAAGTCAGACTGTATTGTACAAGTGTAAAAACAGGTGCTTTTGATTTTGTTATGGGGCCACGGGTAATAGAAGCATGCTTTCTGCCTATCAAATGTGATCACAGAAATTGTTCTAGGTCTCTCCAACCACCTGGCTATCAAGTCTAATTTACAGCAAAGGTAGATTGCATGGCTTTCTAGAAAGAGATGTTTTCCATTTCTGAATCTGGTTTCTTGATTAAAAAAAAAACTTTTAAAAAGTGCTGCTTGTTTGCTTTTATAACATCTAAATCAGCTTTCAGGCATATAGCCATTCTCCATGGCCTGTAACACACCATGTGAAAATATAGTTTAACTGGGAAATATGTTGTGTTTTTTATCCCCATGGTAAGGTACATATTGAATTTTATAATACGTTTCTTCTCTTCAAGGTATGTATAATAGTAAAATAATTTCTAATTTAGAGCTAAGCCCTCAGAAGCACTGGAAGAGCTGGATGTCTAAATAAAAAAAATAGATAAATAACACCAGCACTGAATCATGGTAGTTGTACTTGTAAAATAATTCAGACATATTTCCAGAAGAGAAACATTGCATTTAACTAAACATAGTATACATATCCTTGTAGGGTGTATGCAAATACCTTCTCACCCATAAAAGTTGGTTCATATACACACGGGAAGAAGATGCAGAATGATTCAAATCTGACACTATATAAATAGGTTTGTATTTCGTCTCTGTGTACTCTGCTCCATCTTTTGTTGGAAGAAAATTTACCTCCAGAACACTGCTGCAGAATGGAATTCCCTGGTTTGCCTCTCAGTAAGCCTTCCCGTTTCAATAGAAGAAACAAACCAACAGACTAAATACTGTGCTATGAAGGTCTGCCTGTGTTGCACAGTTCCCATGGGGCAGGTCACTTAGTGGAAAAACAATAGCAGCCCTCAGAAAACTATGCAAAGGGTTTCTCAACCCTTGTACCTCCTCTACACATACTTCTAGACTGCATTTTCAAATAACTATTTGTCTTGTGTTGTGTTTTCAACAGTTGTCAGTTTACTTGGTGTCAAGAGCTCATGGAATGCCATCTGACATGCAGGAATCAGTGAAGTAGCACTGAATTTATTCGAGCAAGAAAGGAAGGAATTGTGCAAGAGCAAGCAGGTAAAAGTAACATGGCATGGAGCTTTTCAAAGCAATGGTATAATAAAGTTTTGGTGTCCTAATTATTCCATATCTAACTATTAAGAAATACATGTTGCTCTGTATCTGGCTTGCCAGAGGAGCTTAGTGGTGTTCTACCTAGCCTGAATGCAGAAGCAGTAAAACTCCCTTTTAGGGAAGAGCAATGGTAAATAGATGGCTGAGTGGGAGGCATCAGGTATGGAAATGGTCACTGAAGTTTGCTGGCAAAAAGACACATCCTATGCCTATGGCTGCAGGACTGAATACTTTATATGAGCTCCACAGTGAATATTTGAACCAGCTGGACCAGAACTCTTGAGAATAACCAAGTCCTACAAGATCCTATAAAAGCTTTTGTCCAGATAGATGAGAATTGCTCAGGGTCTGGTGCTAAGCCTGCTGCATGTGCTCATAACTTATTACATACTCCAGAAAATCATCTTTGGAGAAAAGATTTCTGAATGATTCAGCTTCAGAAACACAATCTGGCAGCATGCACAATCAGTCTTTAAGGTAGGCATCCAGCACAAAACAGGCACAGAGCTTTTGGATGTTATAATAGCACTGCTGCATCACGCATATAGCATGAGACCATCCACATGGATCTGAAGATCATGAAGAACATGATGCTTTGTTTACAAGGTAAATATTTGACTGGTCTTTCTGTACCTTCACCTGAATTACTAATAACTTACCGTAGTGTGTCATTGAAGCAAATTGCAGCGTAATTATGATAATAAACCCATGCAGGCCAGATCCAGGAGGACCCTGTGGAGGTGCTGGAGCATGCTCTGCTCCCAGAAGTGCTGACGTTACTGTGCAAGCCTTGGCCGGTTGAGGACATTTTGCAAGAACTGGTTCCCCACCTCCCAAACCTGCATTTCTCCCCCTTAGGCCCACATCCTGTATTGCTACCTCTGCAGAGCCCACAGCTTCAGACACATCCGTGCAGCTTCCCTGTCCAGGAGCAGTTTGCTCCAGGCTTTCTAGGGGCCTGCCTGTATGATTTGGTTGTCCTCTTGAGGTTTCTGCAGCGCCACTTTGGCAGGGGCCGAAGTTAAAGAAGGATGGGGTGGGAAATACATCACTGCAGTCACTCTCTGAGAAGCCAGAGGTGTAGTAGCCTCAGGGGTGTTTCAGACCCAGGGATCCATCCTGATGTGGCTAAACCACCGAGTCCACCCACTCTACTGCCCCAAGGGAACGGAATGGGCTTTCTCTTGCCCCAGCCTCACGAATCTCCCCATTGCCCAGATGATTTATCTACACTGAGCCAGTTGCTTGTCTGCTAAAAGTGTAACATAGACAAGTTCCCCTGAAGCTATGAAGAATACCAGAAGACTAGTGGGAAATTTCAGAAGCAGCAGTTCCTTCCACAAGCTGGAGATAAAATTTCCATTAATGATAAGTGCAGAAAAAAGCAGCCACCTGATTCAGCTTCTGCAGTAACATTCTAATCGGCCACAGGCATATGGTTTACTGAAATGAAAACTGAATATAATTCACAATTGAGGTTACCAAACATACTTATATAAAACCTTTCACAGCAGCAGCATATCAGCTGGTAGGGGCTCTTACTAGAAACTAAGGTTTCTTTGTTTCTTAGCAGCAGATGATTTCCTCTCCTGGGGCAATTATGTAGCCTAATTGCCTGTAATAATCATCCCTGCTAGAAGTTCCTTAATACCAGCCCTTCTCCTTTTTTGCACTCCTTACTGACTTTCTGCTTCCAAGTAGCAGAGATTGACTTTACACAGTTAGAAAACACAGGCAATATTTAAGAATATATGTTTTCTATTATCTAATGCTCCTCTTTGATGCAGTTATTGGTGCCTAAACTGTTATTAAAAATTATTCAAACGAAAGAGAAAAATGATAATGTTAATTTTGAGATGTGATCTCTTCCTGAAAGATGAATTGTCCTTTTAGTTTCTTCCAGTTGTTTGGGGTGTATTTTTTTATTTTAACACTTCTTTGTATTTATTCATTTTGTGAGATACCAATTAGATGAGATGTACCAATAATGGACTCTGCTATGCTGCATTACAACAAGTTTTAAAAGTAAACCAGAAAAATCCCTAAAAAAAGTCATAGGATATGCTGGACATTGGCAGGATGGGTGAGGTATATTTTTGTCACTACTGACTTTCCTTGTTTCATTTAGACACTATCAGCGTTTTCTTTTGTACAGATAATCAGGGAGCAATACATGATCATGCATAAATACATTTCCCAGTATTTACATTCATTTTGAACAATGAGCAGTATAGCTTGATTTTTGGACAAAGTTCAACAAAACATATAACCATACAGGTTCAAAACAAAGGTCTATCCTGCCTAATATTCTTTTCTGTTGCTGACAAAGAGCAGATGTCTACAGAAGGGTATCAGAAGAGGGCAAGCCCATAGGGATCCATCCCAAGTGTGAAGCTCCCAAGAAACTTGCAGCCCTGGGAATTTCTGTGTCTAGCAGAGTAGTTACTATATGTTTTCAACAGACTTATTTAGAGGTTGAATTAAAATTCAGGTACGGGAGAGAGATACATAGCAAGTGTGTGGTCAAAATCATAGTAAAAATGTTCCAGAAATACAGAAAAATAGATTTCCCAGGTGTAGTCTATAGAGATATCTGTCAAGGAGATTGCTCAGCTCCCTGCAATCTACTCCACTAGATCCTTTCTTCCTCAACAGAGTGAAAGGGGAAGATGCATACTCTGTTTGCTCTTAAAGGTAGAGGTATCATTGGAAGAGTCCAATAATCATGTCAATGAGAATGACTTTTCCAAAAGAGGATTGCAGCCTTCACTATTAATTTAGTCTGGAAGAAAGGCCTTTTATTCTGATTAAGTTATACTTTAGAATTCAAGCAGGGCTATACTGTCTACTGAGGAAAAAATTATTACTGTTCAATGTATGCTTTTGATAGTAGTATTTTGATAATTATTTAATGCCTGCTATTGCCATGAAAGAAAAAGAGCCACCATAACCACCTTATTAATGCCAAAGTTGAGTAATAAGGTTAAGTGGTATCTGATTAATGCAGGCACACTTTACTTAAACTACAGGGAGAGGGACAATTAAATTTATTTGGAGAAATGAAAGAAAAAAACATAACCAGAAATCTTTTAGAGACATGGGAAGAGATGATCTATGTGTGTGTCAGAAAAAGGTTGGTTTTGGTGTGATTGGGCAGGGACTTCTCTCTGTGAAAACCCGGATGCTTGGATGCTTCCAAGATGAGGATGTGGGTGTGTTCAAAGAAGAGGTATAAATATCTTGCAGCTTAGAAGTTTAAAAATACAAATTCAGGTTCTAGTTCAGGTGTTTTCCAATGTCATCTAATTTCACCAACTAGAGGGTTGTACTATCTTATACAAGCTGAAGAGACCCCAGAGATGCAACTATACACTACCTAAAAGTCACTTTGGCAAAATGATCAAGCTGCTGTCAGCCTTCTTTGCCTACTGACCCATCTCAATGTATAGGGCTCTATCCAGACAGGCATTAGGTTCTCTGGTACTGGTGGGACAGACTTCAGAGACTTTAAAGGCAAAGACTGCAACTTGTTTCCTGAATTCTGAACTCAGCCTGTGGACCTGAACAAAGATGCAGGAAGACAGCTGTTGTCTGAAGCTGCAGCAGCTGCAGCAAAATGTCACCGCTGTTAGTTTTCAAGAAACACTTTCATCTTCAGGTGTTTGGCTAAGACATTATTATTTCAAAGACCCTTGGTGTTGTAAGTAGCAGGGACCCCTGAGCAATCACGAATCCCAAGCTTAGAAACAGCTGAAAAAATTCTGTCAAATAAAGCTGAGTAAACCTGAAGGGCTTTTTCCTCCTACCCAAAACATACAACGGAAGCAATGCTGGTTTGGGCCCTTTCACTTTATATGTACAGGAGCACTACTCATATTATTCATTTCTGTGTGGCTTGAAGAGAGATGTGAATGAAACTGCACAAGAGTTAACCCTAAGCTGGGCCTTTCATGAGGAGCATCAATCACAAATTCCCTCAAACAGAATAACTCTTTCCCTTTCTCTAGGAACATTTCATCGCTTCACCATCATTTTTCAGGCATAAGCAGAACAGGTGTGGACATTTGAAACCACTGAATTTTGCATCCCCTCCCCAAGAGAACCAGAAAACCTAGTGTGGATTAGGAGAACCTCTCCTTTGCATCCGCTGTTATTGCATCAGGAATATGCAGTAACACTGGAGAAATATCAATTTTTTACAAGATCAAGGAACCATGAGGCCTCTGTTTTGAATGTATATATATAGTAG
>VZUA01065383.1:19482-30671 GCA_013401035.1 Horornis vulcanius
ATACTACAGGGTTGTAATTTTTACTCAAAATATGCAAATCTGTAACTTCAGGTTCCCAGAGTATCACTATTTTTTTTTTTATTATTTTTGAAGGAAGGGCACTCCTTTGCAACTGTGTTTATCTTTCTGAATTTTATCTGATAAACTTACAAGACCAAAGAACTCCCCTCTTGCTTCTCTGTATCTAATGTGCAGAGAAGAGCAAATGCCTTTGGAAGAGGCAGCAGAAGAGGCTGTCCTGGCTCCACATCACACCTAGGTTCAAACACTGGTGGAAAGGACTCAACAGTCCTCGAGTGGGGAGATGCTGCAGGAGGAATTGCAGGGAGTATTTTAACTCTTTATTACATCCAGTGTTGAAATATTTGCCATGATTACAGTTACATATCTCATGACTCTTACAATGTGGAGTTTGTTGGAACACTTCTTTCCCCAAAAGACTTTCCTGTTACCATGATTAGGTACACAAATAACATTCACAGTGTAAAATCTGTTTTCAGTTGCATGTAGCTCTCAAAAAATTCCCCTTAGGGACTAACATGTTGTATGCTTGATCCCAGACCAGAGGCAAGTTTTTTTCCCCACCTTCAAGCAATCAGGTTAGAAACATGCATTTGGCTACCCCTCAACAGTGGGAAGTGAGAAAAAATATGGTTCAGTGGCGTAAGACTCTTCCTTTCACAAGAGTAATAGATGGCCTCAGGGAACAGAAGGAAAAGGGAAGCACAGGGCTGGCAGGGTAGACAGAATGGATGAGATGCAAGTACTACACAGAAGGACTGAGGGAATCGCAAGGTTGATCCAGTTGTAATCAACTAAATAACTACCTAGACAATATAAAACAACTGTACATAATTGGACCTTACAGCTCCAAAGGAAAAAAAAAATAAAATAAATTTCTGGGCTCAGTTGGATTCAGGCTGCAAGAGCCAGCTCTTTTAGATAATGCTTTATTGGGAAGCAGTCAAAGAGATCTTTGTGTATATATCCATATAAAATTTGGTATCTCTGATCTCTGTCATAATGTTACCAAAAAAGAAGTGTGACTAAGAAAGCTTGAATGCTACTTCAGTATGGCTATCCAGCCCTCTCAGCCTCAAGTCTCTTAGGGTTATTTTCTTTTCACAGGTCGTCTTTTATTTCATGCCCATCATACGTGGCTATTTTAAGGGGCTATAGAGAGGTGCTGAATGCTGATAAGGCAAATCCTGTATCCCTTAATCCACTGCTAAATCATTCTGCCAGCCTTCAAGTGTACCAGACAGATGGAGTGCACTAGGAAACTGCCCACAGGCTGGTTACTTCAACCCCAGCTCATCTTTAATCCAGAAAGGTTTTGTTCTGGTATTTTAATCATTGATTGACTGGGAACTCTCTTCCATGCTGGGTTAGGTAAAATATCCATGTCAGAGGTACTGGGGAATTTGTGAGGCTGTAGATCATATGAGTGGTGTGAGACAGGATGTGTCTCAAGGGAACCAAGAAAGCCATGAGGAATGTAAAAAGTCACAGGGTTAAAGCCACATTAAGACAGCTGTTATGTTAATGAGAGTTCTGCTTTTCTTCTAGCTGTGGGTCATTGATTTAAAAAAACATGAACAAGGTATTTTTTATTTTAATGTATTTTTCCACTGAAGCTAACATAGACCAAAACATCATCTCCTAGATCCCATTTGTCTTGCTAACAACACTTGTGAAGTTATCTTTGTTATTTGGTGTGCAAATGATTCCTGGGGCTTGATTTGGTCTTACCTGGCTCAAGTCTATCTATGGAGCTGTTTTGCAAGCATTTCACTTAGTAAATATGTTAAAGAAAGAGTCATGCACAACTGATTTTGCCTTCCAGAAAAATTCATCCACACATCTGATTATCTCCCACAGTCATAACAAACACTTACAAGAAATGTGGCGTGAAGTCTTCTGCAAAAACATTTAACAGGTAAAAAAGTCTGAGCCTTTCAAGACAGATGCTCAATAATGCAGCCATGCTGCAATGGATGTGATTGTCTTAAAAAGTCAGAGAGGTGTTTTGTATTGCTTGGTTCAGTTTGCACAGTCTGAATGCCTCAGGCTGAGTTTCAAAGGTCAAAACACAATAGAGTTTCACCAAAGAAACCAAATTCACCTGTATCCTTGGTCAGACCACAAGTCACCACTCATTTCTCTTCTTTTGTTAAATCAAAAGCTTCAACATTTTGCTTGTCACCCAACCACACGTTTGCTTAGTAACACTTGCAACTCAGACTGATTTAAATGGGGTGTACTTTTCCCAGCAATTCGTAGATGTCAAGTGGTGAAAGAGCAGCAGAAGATTCTGCCTGCAGTATTAAACTTTTCACAAGATGCATTTCTTTGATATTAAACAGGATAAGTCCTAATCAAAACTTGAACTCTGGGATGCAGCTAATTCTGGGATAATTTGGCTGCTATTTTCCTGGGTATAGACAGCTGAAAATTCAGGTTCATGTTTTTTAAAAAAATTTAAATCAACTCCATGTTACTGCTCTGGTACATTAACTTGTTTTAGACAACCCAGATCTACATGAGGCTGTGAAGACTTCGAAGTTGTTTGAGCACTTATCTTCTTTTGAATTAAACTGAGTGGGGATAAAATAGATATTACAGAGTTTATACCAAGCCAACTTCAAGATCTAACCTAAAAGTGAGCTGTAGATACTGCATTAGCTACCTTGCTCACTTGCCCGGCTCTGTAGACATCTTGTCCTTTAAAAAATGTTTTTCTCTCATTTTTAACGCCTGGAAAACCCAGACAACAACAGATGAAATTAGTTAAGTAACCATAGCCTGGGCCAACAGCTGATCTGATTACATGCAGAGTGCTGTCAAATGCATAAAACAAACAAATGGGGATATCAGACTTTCTTCTTCTTCAGGGATTCTGTATTATATTCATGGTAGGTATGGAAAAATTAATGGGGAAGACGTAAAAATTTTCTGAGCAGTTCTCTTAAACAGTTGTAAAATCAATGTCCATGTGCAGATGTAAAATCTCTACAGCTGTAAACAATGTTGTTTCACATTTTCCTTCTACTCCAGAGCAGAATCATGTAAGATTATAAAAGGACTCACAGGCTAACAGAAAAGGAAACTCCTTTCATTAGGCAGCTTATATTATACATACCTGGACACGAGCCTCTGTGAGTTTGGCTCTTTGTGCAAGTTCTTCCCTGGTATAAATGTCAGGGTAGTGTGTCCTCTCAAAAGCTCTTTCCAGCTCTTCCAGTTGTTCTGCTGTGAAGGTTGTCCTGCTGCGACGTTGCTTTCTTTTTAAAGGCAAATCTGGTTCAGAATCAATGTCAGAGCCTTCATCAGACTGAGGTGCTGATGTTCAAAAAAGAAAAAAAAGGCAAAAAAAATTAGCTTTAGTTAAGGAGAAAGAACAGCAAAATATTGAATAAATCAATTACATCCTTTCATATGGAGGCTGTCTTGGACCAAAGGCCCCTCACAAACCTTGAGTCAGAACTTGAGAAAAGTCAGCAAGAAACAAACCACACACAGCAGGACCATGACCCAGGAAGGGGCTTCCAACTCTTACAGTCAGCAGTTTATAGAGGAATCAATATGGAAACTCCTTCTGGACTTCACAGACATGGAGATAGTGAGGTCACAGCCAGGTCCTGCTCTTTTCCCCTGGCCATCAAGTGAACTCCAGCTACAGCTGAACCCAGAGCTATAACTGTGAAGGCAGCAGAACCTCTTTCAGTACCCAACCACACTCTCTTTCTCCAGCAAACGGTAATGAACCAATAAAGTAGACTTTCAAAGCCAGTCTTCACTTGCATCAGCTGCTGTCCAGGCAACCAGCATTCCTTCTTGCCTGAGTCTTCAAGGGAAACCACCTAAAGAGGGCAGACACTCCCCAGCGATGCTGAAACTGCTTGTTCAATGGAAATACAAGCACTGCTGCTACTACTTCAATTTCTTCAATGCCAAAGAAATTATTGATATAGACATTGATTTAATATAATCCTTTTAATGTAATTTATTTGGAAGCAAACTATTTCTCAAGCTCCAGCTAAAACCCCCCACCAGGTTCATTTCTAGCCATCTTAGATTTCCAATTTCACTCAAGCTGTTTGAGCTAATAAATATACCTAATCTGTTTACTTAGAGCATGAAAAACACAAAGTGCTTTTTCAGACAATTCAGCTGAAAAGTTTATTAATTTCTGTACGCCAGAAAAATGAGCAATTATTGCTAGACCAGAGGCGCTTTTGTGAAAGATGTCTTCATTTTCCAGATAGCATCAATGTCTTGGACCCAGCATACACAGACATAAGGAGAAACTCCTGTGGATCTCAGTGGATGCTGAGACCCACAGGAGTTACTGAACATCCATATACTGAACAAACATCAACTCCCAGTCTCTTACTCACAATGAAGGTTTGTCACAAGTAAGACTAGACTAAGAGGTTCTCATCCTTGAGAATATTGTTCTCTAGAACAAAGGAAAATCAGCACAAACATCCTATCCTAAACAGTTCAAGTTCAGTCCTTAATAAACAGGCAATCTAGAGTATCCCAAAATTAACATAATACATTGTCTGAATCAGTGACAAATCCCAAATCTTCTCAGCCAAGGTCCCAAGTGACACCTGCCTACCTCAGCAACTGCCAAGCTACAACCCTCCAGGATGGCTCAATGCTGTAATTCAATATAGGATATTTTAAATATAATTCCTCAGTGTCACTCTTGAATACAAATCACCCATCTTAAGCAGATCAGCTCTTACTGGCCAGCTAGGCTGGAAAAGAGCACACCAGCCACACTATCAGAGTCACACTGGCTGCCACTGCCCTCTGCCCTTACCTGGTGTGGGGAGATCTGAAACAGAGTTCAGAAATGTCCCTTTTGGAGACAACTCCTCTGACAAAAGCTGCCTTTAATTGTGTACAGTGAGTTTAAAAGAAAAGGAAGCCAAACCCCAAGATGTCAGGAACTCTTTCAATGCTCTTTCAGACTCCACATGTGTAGAACTTCTTCAAACATTTATGTATATGCCTATAAAAAGCCGGCTTAAAATGTGCAATTTAAAGAGGATATTTATTGCTAAATTTCTGAAGTGAACTCCCTCACCAACTGAGTGGGAGTATCAGGAGACATAACATTATATATTTTTAAATGTTTTATAAAGATTTGACAAAATCTTGCCATATTTCCCTATGCTCTCATTCCTTTCTGCAAAAGAATGTAGGACTTAAACCCTGACTTCATTCCATTTACACTTTATATTTCATTAAGCAATATATGAGAGGCACAAAGGTGAAGCAATAAAATACCCAAACTTTACAGAATCTAAGAGTCTGGAACAATATGGGTAATCAAGGGCAAGAATTTAAAGAGAAAGTTATAAAATTAAAGTAGGGAGAAAATGTATATCGCATGAAATGACTTTCATATCTATCTGCTTTCATTGGCATTACTTTTTGCCAGTTCTGACTGCAATGTGCAGCTTTATTGCAAACATTGGCTCCTTTTGTCTTATTTGCCCTGTGATATTAGAGTCAGATAAATGTAATCCCACAAGATAGCTACATGTCTGTATTACAAACTGTACTGTTTTTTATTTCTTACAAAGTATTCGTAAATATTACTATCATTAAAGAATCCTTTATTCTTATTTTTTCCCATTAAAATACCCTTATTAGATTTTTGTATAGCTGAGAAGGCAGTCAGAGTACTGGCTAAGCACAAAAATTGTATACACTTCAGCCTTTAGACAAGTAATGTATATTTTATATATGTTTAGTAGTCACAGTGCATTGCCCTCTCTCTAAGCAGTATCTCATTAACCGGTCTACTGACTTCCATGATATTCAAAGATATTATTCAGCACCAGCAAAGCAGGTGAGATTTTAGCTCAGTTATTTCTACATCCATCGCCTCCACAGACACAGAACCTGCATATAAACCTAACCTTTACATGTGTCCTAATGATCCTAATTTTCCAACCCCTCAAGTTATAAATAGAAGGAGACTCACTGCCCTGGGAGATCCCCAGACTGGGCTCCTTGGGATCACCAGAACCCTTCTTACTATACAGCTCAAAATGGGACAGGCAGCCAACAGCACTACCAGTTGCTGAGTCACAAAGAGTAATTAAAAACAGAATTACAGAATTAAAGAGAAATTACTTGTCCCTTAACTGCTCATGACCTATCTGGTGGCCTAAGGAAATGCTGCATGCCAATTATCACCACAAATGCAAAACCCCACTGCCCAATGTCACAGGCCTTTGGTCACCTGGAGTTCTGCAACCATCCCTTTTCCAAACACTGTAAATAGACACATAGGGGCAAAAACCAAACAACAAAATGACACACAAGAGGTCATTCTGTGGGCTGTTCTTCCTCTCAGCAAGACATTTCATTTGAATAATTAAATAACAATAACATGACAACCATTTAAAGCCCATGCATTAGGGCTGCAACACAGTGCACCTGACAGAGGCAGGCAGAGGGGTTATCATGGAGAGGTTATCATCCTTCGACCCGGGGAAGCACAGCTTCTCTCGTAGCTCTTCACACACTGACATTTTTTAATATCATATTACCAATTATCAATGTAATAGCTAATTACCAATTACCATATTATCAATGTAATAGCTAGAATTAATTCCATCTAGCGTTAGATCTTGGTAAAATAAGGCCAAGGAAAAAAAATTTTAAAAAGCAAAGGCCAGGTAGGGTTCTGGTAGCGTTTTATTAGGTAGCTATCCTCCACGCATCCATTTCCTCACCTCTTTATTTAAGCAAGATTAATGTCACAGTCTCTCCCCCTTGCTCCACTGCACCTCTGGAGCTCACTGGGGTGCTCATTCTGCTGTCCCTGGGGCTCACTGGGGTGTTCATTCAGACAGCCCCGGGGCTCACTGGGGTGCCCATTCTGCTGTCCCTGGGGCTCACCGGGGTGCCCATTCTGCTGTCCCTGAGGCTCATTTGGGTGCTCATTCTGCTGTCCCTGGGGCTCACTGGGGTGCTCATCCTGCCAGCCCCGGGGCTCACTGGGGAGCCCATTCTGCTGTCCCTGGGGCTCACTGGGGTGCCCATTCTGCTGTCCCTGGGGCTCATTTGGGTGTTCATTCTGCTGTCCCTGGGGCTCACTGGGGTGATCATTCTGCTGTCCCTGGGGCTCATTTGGGTGTTCATTCTGCTGTCCCTGGGGCTCACTGGGGTGCCCATTCTGCTGTCCCTGGGGCTCATTTGGGTGTTCATTCTGCTGTCCCTGGGGCTCACTGGGGTGCCCATTCTGCTGTCCCTGGGGCTCACCGGGGTGCCCATTCTGCTGTCCCTGGGGCTCACCGGGGTGCCCATCCTGCTGTCCCTGGGGCTCATTTGGGTGCCCATTCTGCTGTCCTCACCGGGGTGGCGGTGGCTGCTGGCGCCCGTCTGATCCCCGCAGCCAGCCAGGCCGAGGCGAGGCGAGTGACCTCCTCGTGTTTGCTCGGGTGCAGGCAAGGCGAGTGCAGCAGGGCCGCCACCCCCACACAAACCCACAGCAAATGACAAATGACACTTTCTCTTTGTGATCTTTGGGATTTTTGTTGACTTATTTGGAGGCTTTTGTTGGGTCCTAAGAAATGGCCTGTGGCTGAGGCCTATTGGGCCGATTTCCACGCTCCATCTGTGGTATCCATCAGCGGGGCCTTTGCCCGCATTCAGGGCTCTGACACCTGCCTGGCAGGATGCGGGAGGCACAAAAGCGGCTGCCGTGGAGGCGGGGGCGGCGGGCCGGGGGGCTGGGGAGGGCAGCCGGGTGAAGGGGATGCACAGCAGGGGTTAATCCAGCTCCCCCTCCCCAAACCTCCGCACCTGGAGGCGTCCCTCCAACGCTGCCTCTCCCCACCAGAGGTAAGGGGCTGGAACACAGCCCTCCCTCACACTGCAGGGAATTGAGGAGGAAAGGGAGGGAGGGAGAGCAGCAGAACTGCCACAGGAAGGGGGTGTCAGAGGCACCCGAGGTGCTCCCCAAACACACCTCTGCGGCTGGCTCCCTGCAGCAGTAGGTGGCCAGCCGGGCATTCCTGCCTGGATCCTTGTTTGTGTTGGGCTGGGCTTTCAGCAGCTGGCTTTTAACAGTCGACAGGATAGAAATGCACCAAGCATCCTTTTCTTCCTCAAAATAAAGCTCACAGGAAGATAAAACGGCATCCTTATTCATACTAACAGCCTCCCTCTACTCCCTCTCAGCAGTCCCGTTTAGGGGCAGGTTCTTATACCCATAAAAAAAAAAATAATAATGAAGATTGTAGTGCACCTCTCCCCCTCCCAGCACATCAGCCCTTCATTTTTCTGTGTTTGCCTGGGGAAACATGACGCCAGGCTCCCCCCTCTCCTCCTCCTCCTCCCAAAACCTCACTGTCACAGCAAGAAAAAATTAAAAAGAAAATACACCCTGCCAGGTCTGTGCTAATCAAACCAGGACAAATAAACTCTGACACTCAACAACTCCCCGAGTGCCTGCAGCCCGGGGAGGAGATTAGTTATGAATATGGCAGGCAGCAGGGGATGAGCTCAGGGGTCCCGAGTCACCCCACAGCCACCTGTGAGCTCTTTAGACACCACAACTGAATGCCGTGTTTATCTAAGATAAAGCATGCTTCAAGGAACAGAAGAGCACCCCTAAAGTTTAGGTTCTCCCACCAAAGCACTTTTGGGCAAGGTTACTGAGACTCAGAGCTGCAACTTTACCCAATTCAACGTTCATTTTCTGCACTTCAACACCCCTGAGGTAAGAGGACAGAAGGGAGATTTGGACACCCCAAGGACAGAAGGGAGATTTGGACACCCCAAGTTTCACCCTATTAAGTCACAGCCCAAAATTTGTTATCAGCTGGACTCCTTTTCTTTGAGAAGAAGAGTAAGATCACATTTCAGGAAACAAAGAACAAAACAAGCAGCCAGAAAAGATTTCTCAGATGGGTTATGATAAAACATGCTAATGCTGCTACATGCTTCTTTTTTCCTATTAAAAGTGAAAATTTAGTAATCAGCAAATATATAAAGGAATTCTCAAACTTGCTGGAAAGCAGCAGAGTACCTGGTACAATTTGAAATAGCCAGAAGTAGTAGAATTGCTTTTAAGCAGTTCTACTGGCATTTTGACTATGATCTATCAAAGAAGGAGAAACAAAACCAAAAAGAAAGCCTCTGTTCTAGACAGGAATATCGCTCATCTAACAAGGATTAAGTCACACTTCAATTACTCCTTTGAAAACTGCTGCTATTTGTAAAGGGCATCGTTACAAAAAAAATTGTGAATTACTTTTTTTAGCACCACAGGCACTTTAAGAAAAGTCTGCAAGTGAGAGAATGAGGGAAATGTTGAGAAAATATGTTGCTACTTAAGTAAACTCATTAATAAGAGCAATTAATCCGTTACTGGAGTTGGAAAAGAGCTAGCTCGTATCCTGTGAGCTCTAAGCTGGAAAGTCAGTGCAGAAAGGAAACAATCACCACAGCAGTGGTAAAAGTGATCTTGAGAGAAATGGAAGGTATTTTTATTTTGTTTGGGCTGAATCACATAGAGAAATGTGCTTTGTACGGCAAAGTGAAAAGGAAAACAGTAGCTGCAGTAAAAGGAAATGGCCAACAGTGACTTTTATTTACAATTACCAAGAGACAGGCTATTATTGACCATATGTGCCACAATCGCCCTCCTTATCATGGGTTGGCCATCATGTCCACTGGGAGCTGTTAATGAACTGGGTAATTGAGCTGCTGACATGTGTTACCAAAACAAAACAATAGGAAGAAGAGACAAATGAACATTTTATTTGCCAATCAGAGTAGGTTCCGCTTTTCAGAGAACTGCGCCTAAGTAAGTGTCTGAATACATAAAACAGTGCATTGAAGGCAAGCAGATGCATGCACAATAATGGTTAACTGACAGCCTATGGCCCATCTGTGCTTAACATTTTGTTAAAGAAATTACTTGACTTGCTAAAGAGACAAATCATACAGCTGCCCCAAGTGCTGCATTATAAGAGATAAATCATTAGCTAAACTGTTTCATGCTTAAAATGACAATGCATATTAACAGTTATGCAGGGACATTTTGTCAGCACAGCTTGATGCAGTTATAAGTGACAAAAATGTGACAGCTCATAGCTATTCAACGATTTCAACTTAGAAGAGAATGACAACACTGTGAAAACAATTTCACTGCATAAACAATAGACAATTCACAGGCTCTTCTTTTTTAAAAATATATTTAATTTTTTTTGCAATGATGAAATAATATGGAAAGTAAAAAAAATGCCCAGTGTTTAACTGTTCTGCACCATTAATCTGCTAGCATGTACTTCATTCAAAACCACAGAGCATCACATTCCATTTTAAATATCAAAGACTGCATCGCCAGCACTAAGAATAAATGGCTAATTCTCAACTGTGCATGAAAGGATAAAGAATTTCTAGAGTGAAAGAAAGGGAAAAGGAAACTGCAAATACAACTACAAAAATCTCTTCTTATTCCCCCACCTCCTTTGCCAAAAAGAGATTTGCTTTGTTGATACAAGTAACACTCAAGTACTTAACAGCTTTGCATGTGGGTCTGATCCCAACTTTCACTGCTGTAAATTTGCACTGGGGGATTACTATTACTATTATCGTCATTATTATAATTATTAACATTATTAGTATTATTTTACATTGAAAACGAAATATAAAGGAACTGCAATTAGCACTTAGATCCTATGGTCCGGGGAGTACACACACGTATGTTTCTTACTTAAAATAAAAAAAATAAAAAATAAAAAATAAAAAAAAAAGCCAAATAAATAATGTGATTTGGTAAAAGTAATGTAGCCTGTGGGAGATTTCCTCGTGGTTTCAGAAGTTGGTATTCACATAAGGGTTAGCTCAGGTTTAATGACTAAATAAAATTTAAGTTGCTACTTTTCCCCACAAAGCCAAGGATTCCTCCGCTGCGCAGCGTTTCCATTCGCCGGCCTTAAAAGCCTGCTGTGCTGTTTCTGCTGGTACAGGAGCAGAGCTGGATGCCGCCAGCCGTACCCCGGCTCCGTGTGTGCCCCTCCTTTGGCAGCAGAGCCCGGCAGGTGCAGCCGGCGGGAGGAGCCCCGCGGTGCCCGGCGCGGCACGGGGCGAGCTCCCGGCCCGGCCCCGGCTGAGAGCCGCCCGGGCCGGGCCCCGGCTGAGAGCCA
>VZUA01065383.1:30778-48109 GCA_013401035.1 Horornis vulcanius
CCCGGCCCCGGCTGAGAGCCGCCCGGGCCCGGCCCCGGCTGAGAGCCGCCCGGGCCGGCCACGCCACCGGCGGGACCGGGAAAAAACACTGCTCCTTGCTTTTCTCCCGGAGCTCCGAGTGCCTGCGTCTAGGGGTTTTTCCAGCCTTTCCCGCAGGGAGCATCCCTGGTAACGCTGAGGACACGAGTACTGTATTTAAATACTGCAACGCCTTGTCTGTTCGCTTACAAATTCTAGGACATTTCAAGGAAAAACTCCCAAAGGATTAAAGAACTTTGTCTCCTAATTTTTGTTGTTGCTGTTGTTAAAGTAAAGGAAACTAAATACACAAACCCAAATGAGGTTTTCTCCCAAGAAACTTTAGGAATTTAATATTTTAAGTGGTATTTTAATATAAAACAGGGAGACTTAGAAGGAAAGTGAGATCTTTCCTGCAGAAATCCCAGAACATATTAAGAAAGGATTGGCATCATGTCTTCAAACCAGTATCAGCTGATGGAAGAGCTGATTGATAACCAATTAAGACTGAAAACCTTGAGTATCTTGGGAGATGGAATTTGTCAGCTGAGAAATTAAATAAAGCAAATGAAGAAGTCTCTGGATAAATAATGAGACTGTATTAGTGAGTTAGAGCACTGCAAATAATTGAGTTGTCAGCAATCTCTCAATTGTGTAAGGCAGTGTGGATTTTTCAGAACAAAAAAAAAATCTATAATTTATATTTGTCTCAATCCTTTGCAACAACACCATGCAAACAGAACTCCTAAAGTTATACGAGTTGATCAAACTACTGGGCACACCAAGATGGAAAAGGCTTACAACCATTTTTCAACAACAGCTCTGTATTTCTTCACTGATTCCACATGTAGTATTGCTGAAACTTTTTTGAAGAAAACAGAAAGTGTACAGGTGACTAAAGTAAAAAAAAAAAGAGAGAATGTTTTAATAACTTCCTATTTGTCTCAACTAGTTCTAGTCCCTGAGTTAATAACATTCTTGATTCCAAACAAACACTAGCAGAGCAAGCTGTTGTAGATAGCTTCATCTCCATGTCATGATTACAGTCCTCAAAGTCTCAGTGGGAAATCAAGTTTATTATCTCTTCTTAAACCCACAGGTGCCACCAGACCACCCCTCAAGCCACTTTTACCCACTACAGAGGTACACTGAGTTATATGACCATTTCTATTTATCATTCTCAGGACTTGGAATGGCTAAAGTATTTCCAGAATTTTTTTTTTCCTTAAACAGAATATTGTATTTTGTCATTGAATACAACTCCATTTCCTCTAGAAATCACTTAACTTTGCAGGAGACTTTTGCGAAAGAAAACTAAAAGTACTGACTTTTTCCTCTGCTTTTCAGATTTCAGTCAATAAAAATAGCTTATCTTTTGCAACAAATATTTTTCCTGTGATTGGTTTTCAAAGACACTACCTACTCCTGCCAAATACTTCTTTTCCAGCCAAAGCTGTTAGTAACTCTAGGTCACTTCCATCACAGCTACATAAGAATTGGGGTGCTGACCTCAAAATCCATCATCTTCTGTCATGAAACCTGGTCCTACTGGGTATTGAGCCCTCCAGTCCTACTGGTCGAAGACAGCCCCTGCCTTTATGGTCGTTCCAGTGTTTGGGATAAAAGGACCCTACAACGGGATAGCAGCAGGGTGCTCAGTACCTCTTTGTATTGCTTCCTGTGGGGTTTCTCATTCCAGCCCCTACCTTGGGTGCCAGCATGGGGGGGTGCAGGACTCTGTGCCTGAGACTCCCTGAAGCACACAATGCTCTTTCATTCATTACAGTGCCCGTGATGCTGTTACAGTAATTACCTTGAGTCCATCCAAGAACTGGTCACCTGCAGATGCTCCTTGTTCCTCACCCTGTGAGGTTTGCATGCCCATGAGCTCCTGCATCATCCTTTAATTACACTTCCCGGGGACTGCCTCCTATCAACCTCACAAAAGCTATTGGAGCTCACAGACGTCACCTGACCAAAGAACTGGCATAATACAGACACTAAACAAACATGAGAAAATAAAGCACAAACACACAGTGCTCTGAGGACATGGACCCTGGCTTGCTAATAATGAAGCAAGGTATACAGCTTGCTATCTATTCCAAAGAAAACTCACAATTTTTCAGCCCAATTAAAAAAAAAACAAACAGAACAAAGCCCCGCACCAGCTGACCTCAGAGCAGTCGATGAAAGGGAGTGATGGGCTGTGCTGGGCTGCAGCCAGCCCCACAGCACCTTTATAGCATGGAAAATGTGCCAGCTGGGAGTCAGTCTGGATCCAGTCTCTACACCACAGACATCTGTAATTCCCGTACATTTGCTCTCATTTACTACTTGTTGACAGATGCTGATAAATGTTCTTGAAAACCTACGGGAACGATGGTTGCTAGTGAATGCCTAATGGTAGAGATGTCAAAAATTATTTGACTAAATATACACATACTTAATATCACCAGCTTTGAAACCTCTACATATATTAACCAATTTATAACTGTCTCTCTGAATTACTAGCAGTCCCAAAAACTGAAAAAGTAACTCTGCACAAATTTAGTGCAATAAACACACTGGCTTCTCTTAACTATTCACCATACACATAGAGCAGAAGTGGTAGGATGCATGTTGATGAGTCCTGTAGGCTTTGTTTGGACACTAACCTTACAAAACATATTTTCACTAATTTCCTTTTTTTCCCTCCCACAGTCTCCCTACAACATAAGTCCAGAATTTCAATGACTTAAAGTGACGTGATTGTCTAAACAGAGAGTATTTTAGTGATATATAAGGTACAAAACCACGCATAACAACTCATTTTCTCCTTGCCATTCCCAGAGACTCTGAAGAATCTAGTTCTACATTCCCAGTATTAAATACAAGTCACATTGTGTCAGTGGTCTTTGGATCCAGCCTCTAGACTCAGAAGCAGCCCTCACCCACCCTCAGGCATCAGGAATGTCCACACTTAGAGGACACAAGGTTTTTATTTTAGTTCCTTTTACCCGAGTGGGGAACCCAATGAAAGTTCCTGTGGGTTTTTTTTTTTTTTTTTTTGGAGCATGAAGAGGTACTCAGTTTTAGATGATCTCCCACACACTGAAAATCAATGGTTTCATTAAAACTGATGGGTTTACCCTCCAGAAATAGGGCAAATTCTCAAAGATAATACTGAAAGTGGCCCCAAATCAGATTTGCAATGTTTAAAATTAGGGGGGGGGAAATTGCCAAAATGCAAATAGATGTATCCAGAAAAGTTAAAATGCTTGGTTTCTGAGCTACAGTCTTTCATCTCTGTAAAATCAGCTATCTTAAATTGTTAAGCTGTAGGGTTAATTGATAGCATCTATTTAAAGGTTCTCTCTGCTTCCCCAGAGGTCCTCAACATTTCAGCAGGAAGCAGGAGAAGATCTGGGAGAAGCTTTATGTCAGCTATAAAAATCCTGGCTCCTGCTTCATCTTGCCTTCCAGTGCTCTGGCACCACTCAGAGTTCTTTTTTGCTTCCACTTTTACTCAACTAAGAGCACCATAGCCTGCAAAGGCTCATATGCGCATTGCTGGGTACCCAGGAACGTCACAAGGGAGAGTCCTAATAGCTCCATCACAAAACATTCAACAAGAGAGCTTTCTTAGGTGAGATAAAAGTAGTTCTCCTTGTTTCTAATTTCTCCTGAAAAGTCATATTATGTATAGCACATTCAAAACCAAGAGGGCTTCTCAAAAGCAGATTCTCCACAGTGCTTGGCATTTTCATGCCACTATATGAAAACATAACAGGTCCTGAAATGGAAGCTTGAGTACCTCATCTTGGAAATCCAGCCTGAAAGAGAAATACCTCCATGATGAGTTCTGGAACAACTGCAGCCACTAACACACAGCCTGCCTTCCCTGCCTGTGCAAACAAGCAGCACACATTTTGCTGGGCTTTTCTAAGAAACTTAGAAAAGACAAGCATTCAAACCCAACTGAATTTCAGCAAAAATCATGCTCTTTCTTTCTTTATATTTGACAGCAAATTTTAAAAAAGCTGATTTTTTTTCATCAATTCATACCCTATGGATTGTGAGATGTGATTCTCTGCCTGCTTTAGGTCAAACCCTGCTGAGAGCCACATCAAAGTAGTTAATACAGATTAGGAAGTCAAAACTTGGCCTGCAACCCACCCGGACAGAGCCCAACAGAGGGGCCTGACAGAGGCCCCAGATGTGCCCAGAGGGAGCCTGCCAGAGTGAGCTCTGCACCACAGCAGAGAGAGAGAAAAGAATAAAAACTGCACTCTGCCAGCCAGCCTCCTGTGTCTGCAAAGGAAAGCTGACATCAACAGGGAAACCAGCTCTTGCAGCTTTTCTTAAGTGGCCTCCTTTTTATTGTTAGACCAGCAGGACAGGGAGATCCAGGGTCCCAGGTTGAATCCTGCCCAAGGGGATCACAAACCACTGAAACAAACAAAAGAGGGTTACCCTGTAAGAGTAGCAAACTTTTTGCCTTCATCTGCTGTTGGCCAAGTTGTCACTGTTACTCTGTGCCTGGTAGCACATAAATGTTGTGCCTTTGGGCTCCCAGCAGAAGCCTAGAACATTAGTTGCCTCACTAGATATCAAATGAGGCAGGAATTCTAGAGGGGCTTTGCTACTGTGGTAGCTTGCCAACATCTGCTGCAGTTTGGGTGAGCTGAAACCACTGTTCATCATACAGCTCCATAGCCTTCATCTCTAGTTAAAAGTCTAAACATGTCTGTGCACCTCCATGTGCTTACATCATTAGGTCCTTTTCACAGAGAAATCCCAAGATCTGTGTTGATACAGCTCCCAGCACAGTGGCAGTCCATGAGCAGGGCTCCTGTTTACCATAGAAATACAAATAACAACAAGTGGCTGAGTGACAGATGGCCTGGAAACATTTGTGATGTTTTCAGTGACAATTACCTATTCAGACACTCCAGTCAGACTTTCCAAATCACAATCTAAGGGCAGTTGCCAAACAATATTTTACAAACAAACTTTGACCCAGGCTGTGTTCTGATGAGGACTCACTTAATTCTAACATATATGATCACATATAAATGGATTAACCAGTATGTCCAGTGGATAACTTCAGAGTAAATGCTCAGATTGGGATCTTCAAAGAAGAGCCTGCATCTGTCATTAGAATTAAATAACAGTCATTCTGTTGTGCTCAGGTACCAGAATTTGTATTGCCAATATCCTTGTTCTTTTTGAAACTCTCCTTCAACTCAAAAACTGTTTTGCAGCTTTCAAACACCTAGAGTTGCTTTTTTTTTCCAATCTGACTGCTCAGGAAAAGGGTTTGCAGAAAGTGTTTCAGTCCAAACAAAATCTCATCCAAGCTTCCATGCTTTGTTTTGCATTTTTAATCCCATATCACTTGGAATTATTCCTATACTCTTCCATATAAGACACAGAACCACTCAAAGTGCCACTAAGATTTTTTTGGCCGGGCTTTTACCCAAGAAACTTAATTACTACCAGGGTTTGTGTAAGGAAGGGTCTAGACCATCTACTGTCCAACTTGCAGCAAGTGGGACATCGTTGCCTGCCTCTGAACAGTAACACATTTAACTGGAAAGACAAAAATCAATCACCTTTGCCTCCAGGAATGTTATTGCGTTGGAGACTTCAATTTTCATTGTAGTCTGGGATCATCAAGGTTCAGTAGGAGGTTTGTGATCTTTCTAAGCAAACCTGGACTTCGTTTTGAATAAAAAATGGGCCTATTTATGGTTTTGCATCAAAGTCATGTGAAATGTCTGGTTTTGCATGGATTCAATTAGAGACAAGCCTAAGGCAGAAAAAGTTCAGATCCTGATCAGGATCCAGACCCGCCCAAAGCTGAGGGACATTTAGACAGAGTGACTTGGTTCTTGTCCATCTCCAATTCCAGCATGAAAACCAGGTGGGACTCACTTTCAGCAAACCCCCGGTCCTCCTCAGATTTTTGCAGTTTTTCCAGCTGGGCATGTCAGCAGCAGCAGGAGGGTTCCTATGACTTCTGATTGAATCTGAAACCCATCGACACTGAGTCCCTGCACCGTGGCATCTTCCCAGCTCTCACAATTAAGCTTTAAGCCATAAGTAAAAAAAGAAAAGCCAAATTAACAGCCCTATTGACAGTTTTATAGACGCCTGAGGGCTCTGCCTACATCCAAAGACAGTGGGGCTTTTCTAAATTAAAGTGAATTAGCAATCAAGTTCCTAAGAAGGATTCATTTAATAAATTAAAAGGCAGAATTCAAAACAATTTCAAAAGTAAACCCTTGGACACAAATCATTCTCAGTACAGTGGAAAAATGGAACATTGTCATTCTGATGCTTGTCTTAATTGGCATTCAGTTGTTTTCCTCTTTTAAAGTAATTGTTTATTATTTTAGTGGGCACCATCTTGTATTAAACTAATGCTGCCATAAGCTTCATTGGGAACATGATAAACTCCTAATTTTATCTGATAAACTCAAGTTATTTGGTTAATTTTTGCAACCAGAACTAGGGAGAAAGAATTAGAAGTAAATTTGATCCTGCTGAGCCACTGAAGGAACCAAGATTCCCACAGTCCTCCTTAGTCTTGGAGTTCACAAAGACACTGAACAAACTTTTGGCTTTCTGAATTCTGCCACCGCACGTACAACACGGTTTCAGGAGTCTGTTCCCATGACGCAGCTCACATTTTTTAGCAAAACTCCATCAGGACCAGGCTCTAGAACAAAGTATTTTACAGAGTTTCAACTCCCAGTTTAGCAGTATACAGATACTCTCACGAAGTTAAAGTCAACCCCACGAATTTCCTGAGAGTTTATATCAAACTCAGTGCAGCTACAAAAGTGACAACTTACAGATTCCCAAAATGCCGTTCCCTTTAATATGATTTCCTATGGTAACACACAATTCACTGGAAGGCCTTTGCACCTATTTAGGAACAGGCAGACTTTCAAATTAACTTCGGTGGAGCCATGAAAGATTACAGCAGCGAAGGTTCAGCTGCTCTGCTGTTTGGGTATGTTTCCAATTGATGTCATTTCATGCTTTCAGACCATGGTTGCAACTTGGTGGGAAAGGGAATATTTGCCCTTCTCTTCATTTCACATTTCTCCTTCCAAGCTTTCTCCCCTGCCTTCCCAATTCTGTGCTAGTGGAAAAAACCCCAAAATCTAGTTAAAGTCTTTTGTGAAAAATGAAAAGAGAGAAGGAATCATTTCTCTTCTAGAGGGAGAGGCGTGTGGTCATGGCACTCACTCAGGATGCTTTAGAGTGGAGACCAACTGAACAGTCTATGAGACCAGTAGCTCCTTCTCTATTTCCACTCTTCAGAAGCTCCAATGAATGCTTGAAGAAAGATCAAAAACCATCGAAACAAAAACCCAACACACACCCCAAAATAAGCATTTGAATTTGACTCTCCCACATTCCAGATACCCAATAGAGGGTAGCTACACAGGTGAAGTGGAGAGGAACTCAGAGAACCTAGAGAGGTCTGGTGACAGCTTTTACCTCTGTGCCAGGGAAACACATTCCCTTCCTAATGCAGAGACATGACCTTCTCACAGAGACAGGACAGGCACTTTATCCCCTATTCCCAACCAGAAATTCTATCTGGAGTCAGGAAATTTCTAGCAAATATGATGTGCTCCCAAAAAAAGTCCATTTTGTCCAGCTGCCAGGCCCAACAGGAAATGTGTTTTGTCTAAAAAACATCGAAGTTTGACTGCTACAGCTCAAGGGTTTTTCTCACATATAAGACTTTCCTCATATATTTTACCAACAAAAAATTCAGAAAGATTTACTGAAAAACTTAATTAAGAGTCTAGAACTCTTCTATTATAACTGCACTGAAGAGCAGCAAACGCACAACTGTTTTCCAGAGCATGCCAAGGCTTTCCATTATGCTGGTGTCTCTGGAGCTCAGGACTTTCCAGTGCACAACATATGTACTAAATGCACAATTCAGGTCTACAATATTCACACTATACACTAAGTAAAAGTCCAACAGATAATCTCTTTTCTGTCACCTCTTGTCACACTGGTTCCCAGAAATACTCAGTTATCATTGCACATTATATTTTAATCGCCATTCAATGCAAACATAATGGGCTTTAGTGAACAGTCATATTTATTATTCCTACAACTATGCCCTTCTCTTCCCTTCCAAAGCATAAGCAAAGTTGCACCGTTCAAATACGTCTCTTTAGAAAGTCAGGCAAAGTGCCTCCTAAAGGCATCAGAATAACAGTTTTTAAAAGAACCGTATTCCATTTTTTCTTTTTTTTTTTTTTTTTTTTTTTTGGCGTGTTTCAATGGGGAGCATCTTAGCGTGGAACTAAAATAAGTCAACACCACGAAGCACAAAAGATTGCAAGGATTTTCTGCAGCATGGGCTTGTCAAAGCAAGTAGGCAGCCTTTGTGTGCTCCGGCACAGCAGGAGCATTCCTCCAGGTCTGAGTGGCGGAGTGCCCCCGGCCACGGCTGCCCTGGGCGCCAGGGTTCCCACACCCAAGGCGGTGGGAAGAGGAGAAAGCAGAGCTGCAGAAGTAGCGTTGTAAATGGGATGAACTGGTCAACGCGCTTCTTAGGAAATCCATGGCTTCCAGGAAGGATCACGTGGAAAGATTTACAATACCTCCACATCAAAGGGTTTGACATTGGCTATACTGGTCCTTTCAAAAGAAAGACATGTCTGTCCCCTATAGCATCAACTCTGACTCAGGCAAGAGCGCAGAGACATTGCTGAGAATCCTGCATGTTCGTACAAAATTACGTTTTATCTTTGGATTTAAAAAGGAATCGAACAAAAAACACTACCAAGAGAAATTGAAATAAAATTCCTATTTTCCTTTGCTCCATTAAGGATGCTCAATGAAAGTCTCAGTCTTGCAAAGTGTTCCGATAAATCACCACGTTTTCACAGTTAAAACTTCAGTTTTCTATTTTCCCTTTACATCTTGCGCCAAGGCAGCTTTACGGATAACGCCTGTGTTAGGAGCATGAATGGATGACCCTCCCGTACACACTGACCCAAAGATAAACTTTGACCTGATGTTTGCTAATAACACTTCTTCTTAAGATGCCTTGTTTCTTTTATGAACTACTGCTTGACTCTAGGATCTAGAAGCTGACATGCATTAATATACATCTCTGGGTGCCCTTTGACTTGGCCATCAAGACCCTTTGACCCCAGACTTGATTCCTAAACCATGTCAATTGTTTGCAAGTGGAAAAAACTTATTTTCTAGTAATAATTAATTTTAGACATGTTTTATTTAGCATTTCTCACCTCTTTTTAACTTGTTGTTATTTGAATTTGAGTACAATTGATTTTTTTTTCATTTAATGGGTTTCCAGATTTAAAAAAAAACAAGCAAAACAAACTTATAGATACTCCTTTAGAGTTTAACCTTTTGTTTCCAAGCTTTGTAAAACTCCCAGTAACACTCAAGCATTTTGACATTACAAAAAACCTCCCCATGAAAGATAATATATTCTAAAAAGCCTCCTTTCATGCTTTTCAGATTTTCTGTGTATTTCTGCAGCTTCACAACTTTTTTCAGATCACTTTACGGCATTTTTCAGATGTAGAGCCACAGCCATAAAAGCCAGAGGCAAAACTTCCACTGATTCCCATGTCAGCAGGATCCAGCCTTTCGGCTGAGGCACTCAGAACACTTTCTAGCTAACACTTGATGGTTTTGAACTTAATTCTTGGAAGAAGTTTCAGAGTCTACAGTAAAAAAACCAGATACATTTATATTGACATCTATTCCTCCCCTCTGTACCCTCTGCTCTTGCAGCCATACCATGCATACATACACACACTGTGCACCAAAAGGAGAGGGTGAGGAGCCCACCACCAGCCCATCCCTGCCGGCACAGGATGTGCTGCCGCTTCCTAGTACATCCAGAGTTGGAAATTTCTAATTCCTGGAATCATGTTACATTATGGCAGGAATTGCTGTGCTTCTGCCTGTTTCACATCAGGCCTGAGAGACTGCACAAAGGGAATGAACACTTTCCAGTGCTTAGATGATGTATCAAGTGTATGTTGCACACACAGCACGACGGCAGTCAGAGTCTGGGATGGAACACCAACAAATAAAAGGCCTCCAATCCCAAGGAGAAGCACTGGAACACAGCAAATAAGGGGTTTTAGCAAAGCAAAGAGGTTACCCCCTATTTTTGTTTAGAAAATGCAGTATAGCCTCAGAAATTATGATGTTATAGTCTAAGAACTGGCTCTCCTTTCTTGCTAGGCAAAAAAAAATATTTCCCAAAAGCTCTGAGAGAAAAGCAGCTTAAAAATAAGTTTTGCATTTTTAAAGCTAAATCCACATGGCACAAATCAACACTCACTGAAGAAATCAAAGATGACAGACACAACAAGCACTTGCACCAACAAGGAAAACAAGGCGCCAGTTTCATGGAAAAGATGCTCAAGTTCTACCTCTTGCCACTCAGCTAAACTAGCCTTCGTTTTAGTTGAGTGGGGGACTAGCCAGACAAGATATTTTGTGCTTTCCAGCATCCCATTCCCCCTGAGAGGTGCATCCCAAGCACCCACCCCACATCTCAGGTCCCCTGGCTGACTATTGGGGCGGCCCAGGGCAGTGTCCAGCCTCAAAGTACACTCGTCTCATGAACAGAGGGAACTCAGTCACACACACAACATCTAGGGAACTCTACCAGGCAAGCAGCAATAATCAAGGATTGGGGGTTTTATTAAATCCTTATGCATGTCTGAGAAGACCAAAAATGTTTGTTCCTCTTTCCAAAAGAGAACATACCCCAAACAATGTGGGGTTCTTTTCAGGGTTTGAGGCTTGATGGCTCCTTTGGATCAGACAATTGGACAGATTTCTGTAGGACAAAACCATGAGTAGGGACAACTGCAACAGAGAAAAAAAAGCCTGGCTAGGCCCTGGCTGCAGCATCTGTCCCACCAATGCATGTTGCATCCAGGCCTTGCTTGGTTTGAAACCAAAATCTAAGGAGGAAGCAAAGCTCCCCAAAACTCATGCTTATGGGATTTGGGCAGATATCCCAGCTCTCCAAGTTTCCACAGAACAGGGTATTCAAACCCCAAGTGGTTTTCTGTATGCTCGGATAACAGATAACACACGTCATGGGACTTCAGTGCTTTCTGTTTTCTTTTGTCAACTCAGCTGACTCCATCCAGCCATCCTTCTTTTGCTCTGGTCATAACATGAAGACTATTGGTTCCTTTTGCAGTCCTACTCTCCCAGTTTTGCCTTGGCAGCGCCTATTAAACTGGTATGCTATCCAGCAGGAGTGGGAACCACCCCTCTGGGACATGCACAGACCTTCCTTGCTCTGGGCAAATACAGCTACCCCAGGGAGTGAGAACAGTTTCCATTTGCAGCGGAAGAAAGAAGTTTAGATAATATTGGAAACAGCTTAAAATCAAAGGAGAGACAATGAAAACAGCCCAGCTAGCCAACTATACCAAACAGAACTGCCACTGCCACGGCTCCTAGTCCAAGTCCAGCTGGAGATACAGGCAAGGCAGCTTGCACCAGCTAAGGCTCCATGCTCCTTGTAGAAATCCTCTCTATTTTCAGCTGATGAAATACTTTGTCAGTCTTGATATATTCAGAGGGCTCCTTATAAAGCCTTATCCGTCCTATAAGAGAAGAACCTTTTAAAACCAAACTAATTTAATTTATGGCTCTGGCTCCAACAGACTACAGATGAAGCCCTATGGACATCAGGAGGGACTCACAAAACAAAGGTCATTGGTTCTGTACAGTTATTCCAGCTGGAATTCTTAGACAGTGAAGTGTTCACACAGTGCCATTTTTTCTATCACTATGTCACTTCAAAACAGTGCTATGCTTAACAAATACAAGAATTCCTCTTTTTTTCTGCTCCTAAAAGAGAAAATACAGTGGCCACTATAAGAGAAAAGATGATATTTCTTTTTGTATGATGGCCGAACCCTTCATACAAGCACAACCACACTGAATAGCCTTTTAGATTATTTGTTAGACTGAAGTTCAAAGGAGGGTGCAATGTAGCCAGGAAAAAAAAAAAATAGTCCCTCTGGTTAAAATTTAGCATGCAAATCTCAACAAAAGTGATTTTTTCAACTGTGCCAATGCTTTTGTTTTCTCAACAACAGCAACAAAAATTATTTCTTCCTTCTCCTCCACAGTAAACCATTACCAGCTGTTGATGGAGTATTTTTTTAACATGCGTTAAGTCATATTGTATATTGTCCATTTCATGTGTGTAGAGCATTTTTGCTACAAATTCTTTACAACGTTAAACCAAGTGTACCACCCAAACTTGCTACACAGCGTAGGGCTTATTAACACAAGTGGGATCCCACCAAACAGGATCACGCTGGAGACTGAAGTTACATTTACACAAAGGTGGTTACAGCAGCACCTGCAAACTGATGCAAATCTGTGCAGCAGATTTAACCAGTAGAAAGCAACAGCCACTCTTTCCAATTAAAATCCATTCACATTAAAAACAGACAAAAAAAATGGAAAGAAAAAATATCAAGATCAAAAAAGCACCTTCAAGATGCAAGCAGCTCAGTAATGTTGCAAAACTTCACATATTTCAAGATGGTTCTTGCCACACACTTCTGCTCATGTCTCACTATACAATCTTCTGTATCATCTGGATCCAAGTCAGAGTACTTTTCTCACATTGCAAATTCATTATTATTTCCTTGTTTCAATAATTTGACAATTTAATGCAACTATGAAGATAAGTTCAGGAATCTTTTCTTACGCCAGGACTTTAAAATATGCCTGTTTATGGGCACATCCATTTGGGCAAATAAAATCATGTATTTGTTTTTCATGTGCAAATTTGGGTCAGTGGAAAATCAAGCCCCATGGGGATAATTTAACCAACAATACAAAAAAAAAATCGTGAGGCAAATGTGAAACTTTGTCCTTAATTTACCCTGTTAGGGCAAAACAAGGCAGGAATCTCATACCATGTGTGCTACATCGCTTAGGTACAACAGCATATGCTAAGTGAGGAGAGTTGCAGTCTTGGCTCTTAATCTCATTGTTTATTGTGGTTTAAAGTCTGACCCTTAACATTATATGTGGTTTGAAACTATATTTGGAGGAAAGACCGAAAACAACGCTCCAAGGTTTGTAAATGTGTTTGTCTTTAAGGTTTGTTCTAGAGGAAACCATGTGTGTCTTAGTTCGCTTCATAAGCAAACCCTTACACGATTTTTAAACATGCTAATGCTCACATTCTGCATCTCAGGTTAATTGAGAAGGGTTTTTTGTTGGTTTTCTGCTAGCAGCTTGCCTACAATCCACCAACCCACCACTCTTTATGTATATATGTTGAATAATTATGAAGCTGTGAGTATTTATCACCTTTTCTGAGCAGTAAGCAGAAAGAAATACAATACTATTACTTCCAGCTACTGGCTTTCCCAAGATAATTAGATAACACAGTGGACTGAAGCCTTGGTTAGCCCAATGCTGTTCAAGTTAAGTGATTGACATGCCTCTGTCTGGCTGCTCTATTAACTGTTTCATTTTGTTGCTATTTGCAGTTTGCTTGGCTAATACTTCGAACAAATACAGACTGTTTCTTTAGCCCCTTTTTTCTCTTTGACCTTCTCCTGCCCATTTTCTTTGAGTCACTTCAAACTGCCTTGAAAAGGCCTGTTGAATGTGCACAGTCCATCAGAGTCCCAGGTTCATCCCATTCCTTGCCCTGAATGCTCTACTTCAAAGATGGGCCGCATTCTTTAATTGCCCTTTGAATTAATATCAAAGGGTCACAATGCGAGTGCCAGAAGAGAAAGAGGCTTTAATGAAGCAAAGAGCTGCCATTCATTTGCAGATAAGCACGTTTTTATGCCTGACTGGTCACCATGGCTAAATGCTGGGTGAAGAGGAGGCAGGGCAGGCAGAGAGGCTTTTACTTAAGTGGTGATTAGTTCAAACAAACAAGAGTAAACAAATAAAAAACAACGCAAACATCCCCACAACAGAAAATAAGTTTATATGGCTAAATGTGTTTAAAAAGCATCGACATCCCATTGTGTTCATAAGGCCTTAACCCTTGGCAAAATGCTGGGGTCCAGCTCAGCCTCTGCTTGCTCCAGTCCACAAAAAACACTTTGGGCTTTAAACTTTCACCCTTAGACTCAGACCAAAGAAACAAATAGTTTTAATACGGTTCTTTCCAGGGTTATAAAGAAAAGGAATCAGCAAGTTAACTTTGCTGCTTTTGGTTTTTTTTTCCCCCCGAAGACAAAGCACGTTTAGTAGCTTGCATTTTAGTGCCTAGGGAATAAAAAACTCTTTACTTAATTTATTATTGATTTACATTTTCCTAATGAATTCAGTACTGTGTTAAAATGTGTGTGTATTCAACTTTCTTAATTGCCTAAAGGTCTCTAATATTTTGTCTTAAATTACAATACTTGGGAATTTTGTTAGGTTGACTTGCTAGTTTTGAGTTTTTGAGACTTATTAAGCTGCACTAGGAAAACTTATTGAACTTCTTAATTCTGCCAATGAAGTCTTCTATTTTCTCTTTTAAATAGCAAGAATATAAAATTGAAATGAGAAGCTTCAACATAAAATACAATGTAATATAATTACAGCCACAATGCAAGTACACAGAAACAAGAAGTTCCCAAGTGTCTTCTTTATAATTTGTCTTATTATTTATAGACTCAGATTTCTTTTTACACAGAAATAATTTACTTAACAAATACAAGGTTGTTTCCTTGCAGAAGAATTACTCCCCCATGAAAGAGGATTAGCTATTCTCATAACAGTGTAAAAGTGACTTATGAGTGCATTCACACCAGGAATTGTGCTGGCATCTCCCATAACTAAGAAGGTTGTAGGAGTACAAACAATTTGGAAAAACACAGACCACATTTTTAGCCCCACTTCTGCAAGAAGAGTTTCTCATTACTATTGCATCCACTCAAGCCCAATTCTGTGTGCAACCTGTCGCAAGACTTTCACTCACCAACACTTCCTGGGATTTGGGTTTTTTTTATTCCTCCATTGCTACCCTACCCCTGCCTTGCTTAGCAAGAGTGTTCATCATCCCAGTCCTGGATCAGAATCTTCACTACTCACCAGAACGTGAAGAACTCTGACCTTAAACATCCAGCTGGAAATTCAGTACTGACAAACTCTGGAAAAGCATCTTGCATTTGTGAAGTGGAGAGAAGCAGCACAGTAATGAAAAACATGTAACAGAAGAAAAGGTCTCAGCTGCAGAAGAGGGGCAGAAGAGATTTGGAGCTTTCAGTGCCAGCACCAGAGTGGTTAAATTGCTTTTTTTTCAGAACACAGAGCCATATGTTGAGCAGCCTGCTAGAAAACTGCTCAACTTTACTGCATTAAATTAACGGTACTACTGAAATTTGGATGGGGTTTTTTGAGCTACCCTGGTTTGCAATCTTGCTTTAACACTAGTCAAGACCCTCAAAACTCTGAGATTTATTTCATTTAACGTCAAACACCACCTCTGCAGTGCTCCTCTAATACCTGATGCTTTTCTGTTTCAGAAGTGTTACATTTTCTAACACATTTCTCAAAAAATACTAGCTAATCTATTTTCCCTATATTTTCCATACTTCACATTATTCCTTTCACTCTTCTTCATATATTCACAGGCAGCTCTGTACATTAGGCTTGATTACACTATTAGCTGTTGACATAAAACATTCTGCCTCCCTTGAATTCCTCTTCTAGAAATTGCAGCCTCAGAAGGGCATTGGAAGCAAAACTGCGTCAGAGTGTATTTAGAAATAGTCATTTATATGCCACCTCCACTCTAGAACAGGAATGTTTCCCAGATGCAGTGCACTTCAGAGCAAGGCTGTGGGTACAGTGGGGGCAGCCAGTTGAGCAGCAGCCTGACACATGGCACGAGCTCGGGGCTGCAGATGGAAAAGCTGCTCCCAAGGGCTCGCTCCAGGCTGAGGGACTGCTCAGGCAGCTCCCAGCACAGAACCAGGCACCCAGCAGTCTCCTCCATGCCACAGCCTCACAGAAGGCCAGAGAAGCAGGCTCAGCTAGGTGCCACCAGGTTTGTTTGCTTCACAAGGCAAGGGTGAAGCTCAGATACAGACAGCTCCCAAAAGCTGGCACAGCCCCAGCCTCAGCACCAGGAGGGATGAGGGTTCTCCCTGTGACAGACACTACGGTGTCATTACAGAGCTGAGACCTGCATTTTGACCCCCATCAGGTCACAACTAATAAGTCAAACCTACTCACACACACCAATTGCCACAATTATTACATTATTGGAACAAGCACCAAACACACAGGCTGTCCTCTCTTGACTAGCAGTGCAGTGGGGTTTGCAGCCTGTAGAGATCTTCTTTGATACAAACTGCTCTTATTCATAGCACACAGTCCAGGAATACAGCAAAGTGTCACAATGACTCCTGACTGTAATGTATAAATTACACATGTAAACCTATAGCACAAGTCTCCAGCAAGAATAACTAAACTTTCCATTTGGAGCATGTTAAGAATCAACCCAATAAAAGAAAACAAATCCTTATATGTATACCCTTATATGTACCCTTATGTGTATCAACATACACAAAACCCCCAACACTAAAATGGGGAAAAATGGATTTCCCTATTAAATTTGTTCTGTATTTTCTCTGATCTGTCACTCCAGCCTCTATCAGTACATAAAACATACATAGTGTAGTATAATAATGGTTCTACAATAGCCTAATGCTGGAAAAATCAGAAAAATATTATTCAAGCCATCTTACATATTCACTACCATAAAAACAGATAAATTGCTGTTTTGTGAACCAAAGGGACCATTTATTATTGTCATTATCATTATTGAATTATCAAGAACCACCATGAAATTTGAAACATAAGCAAATGGATTTCTTAGTGTTTTGTATTACACCAGTTCTTTGCTGATACAAAGCAGAACAGAGCCATTCATAGAGACAAACCACTTCACGCTGGACAGGGGCATGCACACAGCCAGCCCTACTCCCTCACAATTAGCTGTCCTTCCAGCACTGCCTGGGGCATGAGTGTTCCTGGACAATATTTTCCTGAAAATTTTGTGACAAACACCACAAGACCGTTTTGTGATAAATAGATTCAGCTATTCTCTGCTTTTTGTCGTTTTTAATATTATTCCTGGTTTTGGATTTTACTTATTTAGCTCCACCACCACGCTTGAAAGTCTGATTATCCAGCTTTTTTTGTTATCTGCAACTTCAGTAGTAAATCCTATACAAGGTAATTTAATACTGGCAGCGGGTTTATATTAGTTACTAAACAAACAAAACAAAACAAAAC
>VZUA01065383.1:56984-67214 GCA_013401035.1 Horornis vulcanius
ACAAAGAGAGAGACAGAAAAAAACCCTTTCTGTTTAGGGGCTGACCAAATTTCATTAAAGACAATGCAAGTCTTGCTATTAAATTCAATAGGTCTTTTTTCAGATTTATGAGCAATCTCACATGCTTGACACTATTAATTAGAGGAATTAGTGGTGCTAAGAAAGAAGAAAAACACACAAAACCAAACTTATCAATTTACTGTTTGAAGAATAGACTGCAACAAAATAATTTTCCTTGAAATTTTAGAAATCAGTAAAAATATTTGTCTCACCAACTCTAGAAATCAAATCTTGCCTTATTGGAAGTTGCACTGAAGTTTTAAATCTTAAAACTTTTCTTTTTTTAAGACCTGTTGACAAAATTAAGCCTGTCTATCAATTTCAACTGGCTCCCTGTTTTTTTGGCTCATAACTTCATGTCCAAGTTGCTGGACTATTTCTCTTTGTCAAGAAGAACGCTTATAAAATAAATTACAAATTTCATTTAATAAAACTTTAAAATTAAACCAAAGTAGTTCATCTCTAGTCATCCTTTGTAACACAAAATTCCACCACTGAGAAATGGTTTTCTCTTGCAAGGAAGGAAAGCTACAGTTTTAAACCATAAATACTGACAATGTACAACAAAAGACTATTTATAGCGGATTTTTTTCTCCTTTTCTGCTCGGTACATGTTTTTTTTTTAACAAGTACAATAGTAAAAAATAAACATAATTTAAAAAGAAGAAAAAAAGTTTTAACAGTTATCTGGGAAATACACATTTTTAGTGAATGCAAGAGCAGTTGTAGAAAAGAAACCAGTGCCAGACCTGGGTGCCCAGACACAACAACATAAATTTCAAGCACTGAATACTTTCTTAGACCCAATGATTATTTGTATATGTTATTGAATAGATTTTTCACACGACATATTTGAGAGAATTGCAGGGTATTCATGGGAGACTCAGCAAAACCAGCAAAAAATATGCATCAATTACTGCTGTGCTCCAGTAAATACATGGTAGCTCAGAGCCTCAGTGTAAATTGAGGTAACACCTTTAGATTCATGGATTTAATCCCAGACCACACTAGCTACAGATCTGCTTTAGCTTTAAAAAATAGTAATAAAATTACTAAAAATAAAGATGCAGAGCCTTTACTACTTCACCAAAGCATATCCCTGCTGCTCTGTGCCTGGGCTTGGTGTATCTGGTGAGTTAAGTGGCCCATACCATGGGCCACTGGACCAGAGGGTACCCACTGACCCCTCTACAAACAACCCCTGGTGTTCCCCAATTCTGCAAACCCTAAAGTTGAAAGCCCAGCTACTCTTCCAAGGAGAGGCTGCAATCCTATCTAGCCACAAACATTTGTTCTAAAGTATCATTCCATCTGGATTTGCAGTTTCAGCAGATGAACGATGACAGCTGAACCTATGGAACACTTTTGATTCCTGGACACCAGACATTTGGAAATACCATTGAGGGAGGAAAATATCATTGGTCCCATTTCTTCAACAACAAAAAAAAAGCAAACCAAAACACAAAAAAAAACCACAAAAAGAAAAAAAAACACCACAGATACAAGGAGAAAATTTAACCACAGAGGAGCAGCAGAGATCAGTAACTGGGAAGGAGGAGCGAGCAGTCCTATCTCAGCTGGCTCCAGGCACTAGCAATGCAGCAAGTCACTGCAAGAAACACAGAGCAAACGGTCCCAACCCCAGCCAGTTCCCCCTTCAAGCTAAAGCCAACTCTTCCAACACCAATTTTGCCATAACCACTTTTTCTTGTTTGTTTGTATAGGGGTATCACTTACTTAGAAACATGTTAGTCACCGAGATCACTCCTTCCTACTCAAAAGGGGTATTTGAAAAGATCCCTCAGCCCCATTCAAAGAGGCAGAACCACGCTCACCACAGCCCAGTTCAGAAGAAAGTTAAAGCCTATGGAAAGATGCCCTGGGCAGCCCCTTTTCCACAGCAGCAAACCAGCACCAGCTGTGCAAGGGTGGGAGCAAACCCTTCACAGGGACCTGAGGCATCCGCTCCAACACGAATGTCACCAAGTGCAAAGCACCACCTACAAAGCACAACTGTGACCCCCCTGCCTCCACCTCGAGAACACAACGCTCCTGTGGAAGCTTTAAACCTCACAATAAATATAAAGAAATCTCTCGCAAGCCTCAGAGAAGAAAAGGGCAAAGTGAGGAGCTTCCTGGGTTGGAAACAGGGTAGCCCCGGCTCCCACCTGGGCTGGGAGCCAGCCCTGCACCCAGCCCTGAATTGCAAGGGCTCTGCTCACTGCTTCGAGCTGGCACTCAGAGAAGCACAATGGGGCTTTCAGTCCAAGGATCCGGCCCTGAAAAAGGGCCCAAGGCACCCTAGGGGCACAGCACTCCAAAAAATCCCCGAGGCTAAAACAGGAGGAGCAACACAGAAGTGCATCCAAAGGGGTTCCCGCTTTGCCATCCTGGGAAACCCAGCGTTCCACAGGCCCTCCCTGTGCTAACCAGCAGCCAAACACTTAGCACCAGGTGGCCAGTTTCTTTAATAGAGAGGTCACTTTTCTGCATGGTAGCACTCAAGGATAGGACCAGGTGACACACTCCTATACTTCTTGATCACTTTTTTATCTTTTTTCTCCCCCTCATAACACTGTTCTAGGGTGTTTTGGTTTTTATTTGTAACTACCATTACTAGGATTCAGATACTGCCTATAGTTAGGATTTTTTTTTTTTAACATTCACTTTAAATTTCTGTCTCTGATTTACTCCTCCAGGGATGACAAGTCTCTTTCTGATGTCAGATTACCAGAAATATTTATGCCATCAATCATCACTCCATCTTTTTGACTGCCAATACAGGACAATCACATTGAATTCAGATTTAAGTTCTTCCTTGGCCAAGCGACCTCTTACAGCCTGGGGACAAACCCTCCATACACCAATCATAGTATAAGGTTTGATCACCATTCAAATTACAGGGTGATCTTCCAAAAATTTCATTTGCTGCGTTGATGAGGACCAGAAGTTGAGGACAGGAATATTGTATATGGGGACAGAGTGTGCCTCCCCTCCTGACACCCTTCAGCCAGGGAGGAGCCAGAAATCAGAGGGAGAGAGCAGCACTGCCTCCCACCCTGCCAGGACTGAAGGAGCAGATTGGTTACAGAGCTCCTTACAGCAGAGAGCTGGCGGGGGGGTGTTTGCCTTTTTTTTTTTGTTAAATCATACGTTAGAAAAATTAAGTACCATTCTCTAAAGCAGCTTTTTTTAATTTGCTCTGCTTGCAGCGTTTTAACTATGCTTACTGGCTGTGTAATTTCTCTTCTTTACCAGCAAAAATAGACATTTAGCACTATAAGGTCTTGCTAGGTCTGAGAAAGTGAAGGTGTTCCCTCAAACCTGGAATGTGATTAAACTTTCACACAGGGCCAAATTCAATGCTAAGTTATCTGCACAGCCCTGCTAAGAGCACAGGACTATTCTGATGTAAATGTCAATACAATTTGGTCTCAAGAAACTTTTAAAACAGAGAGCTGGAAATAAGAAAAAGACTAAAAATATGTCTGCTGTGTGCAGTCATTTTGCATTTTCACCAGCACGTGTGAGCATCCTGAGACCTGCAATGCTTCTGGCTGCTACAGTCCTTGCCCCAGTGCACACAACATGCAGCTCACACCAGTCTCAGTGCTGTCAGAAGAGGTGGACAAGCAGTTAGTTTTAAGGGGTTTTCAAAAGACAACACTGTATTTGTTGGAAAACAAGTTGTGGGTACTAAAGCAACAGGGGTTTGTGTGGTTTTCTATGTAGCTGCCAAATATTCCAGCATTTTTGCTTGAGCCTGTTGATTTAAAGAGAGCAGGTCAAATCAACTGTGCTAAAGCAGGGATGAACCCACAGGGCTTTTTCCTAACTGTGACATCTATTGTATAATCTTCTAAATAGATTCCTTAATGTTTTCTTCTATTATTTTCCAGTTCCACAGACAAAGAACGCAGTGAGGTCATATACCATACAGGGAATAGCCACCACATGCAGCAAGGGGGGTACACACCATGCCTTTCTCTGCGTTAAAATTCTACAGAAAAAGAATTGTAGATCTCCATCTATAACATCACACCATAAAGACTGGATGACTGCTCACTTAAAAAATCACTTCTTAGATAGTAGTTGTGTGGAAGTATCTCTTCTTCTATGTAAATACTGATAATTTAATTCAGTGTTCACTCACACAACAGCATCAGTTCACCATCTGCAGTGGAGTTACTTGGTTTATCCCTTGGTAAATGGAATTCCAGAGTTTGGGGTTTTTTTTCAAAATCTGTACTTCTCAGGATTTTATTGAGAAACAGTGTATTTCACTTCCCATTTTCTTTAGCTGAATAATGTCCACTTCCTTTCTTTCTTTTAAAACACCTTCCTTCTGAAAAGAACTTATTTTGCTGTTCATGAAGCCAGCTGAGTCCTGACTTCCAGCTAATTCTGTGCAAGCTTTTTTCTCACCACTCAGCCTGACAGGAGGGGCTGGGTAGGTGTCAGAGTGTTTACTGGGGCACAGACCCCCCCCACCTCACTCTCTGACCCTTCAGCANGATTTTATTGAGAAACAGTGTATTTCACTTCCCATTTTCTTTAGCTGAATAATGTCCACTTCCTTTCTTTCTTTTAAAACACCTTCCTTCTGAAAAGAACTTATTTTGCTGTTCATGAAGCCAGCTGAGTCCTGACTTCCAGCTAATTCTGTGCAAGCTTTTTTCTCACCACTCAGCCTGACAGGAGGGGCTGGGTAGGTGTCAGAGTGTTTACTGGGGCACAGACCCCCCCCACCTCACTCTCTGACCCTTCAGCACTTCACACCAGATCAAACAGCCAGCCCTTAGGTCAAAATGAAAAGGAAGTCCTTCCACACCATCTTCAGTGAAAACGGGTTTTCTGTGGAAGCATTCCCTGCTACTCTGCTAGCCTGGTTTCTATAAAGCCTGTCTGTACTCATCTCCATCCTCCCTGGGACAGTCAAAAACAGAGATGGAAAACAGTTTTAAGCACAATTTGGTTACACTGAATATGGTTGGTGCTACTGCCTCGCAGGGGGTAGATGAGTTACATTTTTAGCGAAGTGCAGAGTAATTTTGCCAAGAGAGCTGTGGTTGCTATTGCTTTTCTGGGCTAGTATGTGGAAGAGATTCTGATTATATTGGCATGAACAGTCCTGCTCATTTAAGTAAGGTGAATAAGACTTGACAGGGGCTGAATAAGCTGTCTGCTTGCAGAATTGTCAGCCACAGACAGTTTATTCCTCATACTATTCAAACCACAGCGATCTATGTGACAATATATCTGATAAAGAAATTACTACATAGTCATTTTTAGATCAGACATCCAACATGAGGCACATCATAAATATAAAAATCCTTAAGACTGGTCCTTATATGGGCTTGTGCATGATATGAACATTGATAATGTTTGGCAGAAAGTCTACAACCAGGCAAATATCTGTTAAAAAAATCAAAAGGTAGCATGGATATCGCTGTGCTCACTACAGCTCTCTGTAGAACAAAAAAGTTGAGTTCGTGGGCTCTGTGGAAATATCTAAAATGCTTTCAAAGAGTGTTAGCTCTCACTCTGGGACAAAATGTCTCCTAAAGTGGCTGAGTACTTACAAAGCATGCATGGGCTGATATTTTAATCACTGGTGACCAGACAGAATGGAAGCAGAGTGTATTTAAGAAAGGGAATGAGAACATGATGATTAAAAAATTTTGTCTTATCCTTTACTCTGATGTTTTTCACAACAGCAAAGGACATTCACTCACCCACCCACCTAAACATCAGTGCAAAGATGCATTCTGGTTTTACCAGGCTTCTTACTACAGTTTCTGAACCTAAATTTCTGTGTCCAGTGGATGCAGTGGGAGCTGGATTTAACACTCCCATACCTCACAATTCAGATGAAAACTCGTGTCATAATGACAAGAAAACACATCCAGATTGCACACCCTCTTCTACTGAGGATGTGGTGGGATAGATTTTACTATCTCTGAAATAAATATAGCTTTCTGCCATGCAATAAGGAACTGATTGTTCTCAAGGGCTCTTGCTTGCTTTTCTGCTCCGTCTCATCAATCCAACTTCCCTTTTTTTGGGAGAAGGGACAGAACAACTATCCGAGCTTAGGCAAGTGGGGTCCATAAAATCCAAACTGAAGAAAATGACCAAACAAATGTTGCAAGCTTGTTTGTGTCCCCTGTATTCTGGGAGCCCAGTCTGGAGAATGGACTGGCTTCTCAAGCTCCCTTTCTTTTATTGGCAGCCCTGGACTATTTATCTCCTGTGTGATTTGGTATACAAAGACAACTGTTTTGTTGGTTTGGTTTTTTTTTTTTTTTTTCCCTTTTAGGCTACACTCACCAAAAAGATTACATGCAACAAAATTGTTTTAGTAAAATTCTGTTAAATACATTGTATTTTGCCTGCTACAATAGCAACATTTCAATGCACTGTATACTAAAAACAAAGTGATTAAAACAAAATCAAATCCAGTAATGCTAAAGAAAAAACCCACAAAACTGTAAGGGCATACAGTGCATACATTCAACAGACCATGCAAAATAAGGATTCCATTCAAATTTCACATCTCATTAAAGACAATTTGGCTATTAATCCATACGGGTTTAGGAGCAAAGAAGGATTTTCCAAGACAGATAAACTGAAATGATCCTCCTTTGATCTCCGAGGTTAAGAATCAGCAACAATGGAAGATGAACAACAAGGGGCAGAACCACTGGCCTTTTTATGTGCCACAATGGCATCAGCAAACAACTACTTAATCAATATTTGGCCAGGGACACTGAAAACTTTCTTTTCAAATTTTAATTCCTAGTTGTAAAACAACTGTAGGGCAACCAGCAAGATAAGACATTAAACTGACTGCTTAATTGCCTTTTACTGTCTTACTAGTTATATATGCACATTCTTAATAGTTCGTGAATCTTTATTTACTAGGATGAATAAACGACCTGTCAACAATTACATCAAACTCCCCTAACTAAATAATCTCAGCACATGACACCCTTTAACTCTAATGTGTCCTCAGTGAGTTTTAATTTCATTACGCTTCGCTTTTTTTTCTAGGCAGAGTGATTTAAACAGAATTAGTTTAACAGCATGGGGCAGGAGTACTCCAGGGCAAGTAAAGTAAAATGCTGCACTCACACTATGCTAAACAAGGTCTTGTGGTGAATTACATTACTGTACATCATTTTTATTAGCCAGAGAGCTCAGCATTCAGGGACCACTTGGAAGTATCCTGCATTTTTATTTCTATGTTTTTTTCTTTCTCTGGCCACATATGTTTGCTACATAGGATTTAAAGTGACATTTACATGGAGAAATTCACGTTGACTGGCTTGCTCTGATTTATTGCTTTGTGTTTCACTCAATTTCTTCTTAAATTAACCAGAGAGCACTTTGTAGTTCTGCTTCATTTCCCAATGTAGTTTTATTACACAGCTCTGGGGACTCATGATAATTTATCACTATCAGCTTTATTGGCTTCCCTTCTCTAAACCCTGTTCCAACCCTTATCAATAAGTAAACCCAAACCAAACTAAATGTTCCCCAAATAAGTGTTAGATAAAACTGTTGTCTTTGCATGATATAACCAAGAATCACTACTCAAAATCAGACACAGGAAATTATTTGTTTTAAGGATTTTATCAGTATTGGCTTTTATTTACAGCATTAATTGCTAATTAGATTTTTATCTAATTAAAACGTCTGTCTGTCTTCTGATTCCACTGCTACCTCTGTGTAAACTGAATCACAAAGATCCTTTCCCTCAGCGAGAGTTTTGCCTGAGTTTCACTCGGGATTAAAGTCACACTCTTGTGCAGTGGGTACTTTTTACTAACAGAATAGAACAAATTTGGGCCCCATTCCTGCCTGCCCCAGCCCACGTGAGCAACGTTACACACATGAATAGCCCCTTTGAGTGGGACTCCTCAGGACTCCTCATCTGCAGGGCTGGAGGTCTGATTCCCAATCGAGTAAACCCCCCTTACATCCTCTACCTGAGGCTTTCCCCCAGAGCTGCAGTTCCTCAGCACGTTACAGAGCTGGTTCCAAGAAAAACCTGATGTCTATTATGGTAAATTCCTACTGACATCACAGATTCTGTAATCTTAGGAGAATCTGGAAAACCAAATACATAAATCACCTTCTCAGAGGAAGTCGTAGCCATACTGAAATCAACCAACTGTTTCTTGCCCCTGCCTTTCCAGAATGACACCCTCTAAGTCTAATAGATGAAGATTTTCAAAGCAACCAAATAAGGTGCTAACTTGGGTACAAATTCCAGTTAATTGACTCCTGTGTGTGAAGCAATCCTGAACATTTGCTAAAATAACATTCAGCTTTGTTCTAGATATATGCAATTAGAAAAACTGGAAAGGATGCCCACAGCAATTCTGCTTGAACAGGCACTGACTCTTAAGTTGAAGAAAACATCCCTAAGATGGCAAAACATTCAAAGCCATTTATAAAATCACAATTTCAAGCCAGGGATATGATGTGTGTATATACTACTTCAGAGAGTCGCTTCTAGATTAACACCCTTTCTTCCCACAGCTGGAAATATTACTGGTGCTTTTGTCAGACGATTAGCCTGCAGTTAGACTGACTATTAGCACTCTCCTCAAAATCCCCCACTTCAAGACAGGAGGGAATGGGCTGCTCCCAGCAGCTCTGGAAGAGCAAACTCCATTTTGAACTCACCCTAAAGTCAAACATTTAGCACCTTTCTAAAAATGCTCAGCATGCTGGGACATCACACTCTCGCATGATAGTGAGGTCATTATTCATTGCTGAGGTCATTATATTATTATTATTATCATTATTATCGTTATCATTATCATTATTATCATCATCATCATCTCAGAATAATTATTTGGAAGCAGAAGCTTGGCCCAGAGCCCCACAGCGTTGATGGGTCAGGCAGAAGAAACAAAACTGTGCTGGGTTTGCACGGAATCACCTGCACCAATTTGCACTTGTTCAACACCTGGCTTTTCTACCCTGGCCTGGACTCTTACCATTAAGATATGAGGAAAGAGAAGGGGAAAAAGACAGACAGAAAATATAGTTGGCACTGTCTCCCCTGAGCCAAATTCTGGACTCACTAGGGAGTTTTTCTTAATTAAGTACTATTTTCTTGTCAGTTCTGAGAACCTCAGAAACGACACTGTTCAAGTTGATTTCTTAGACCTGCTAGTGACCAAATATATAGAGTACTGCATGAAATTTCAGGCTCAAGGAGATAACTGCCTGCAGCCACAGCCATCACATCTCACTCAATAAGTGAATCTTTACCATGAACACTGAGCAGGGGAACAAACTGTTCTCAGCTCACAACAGCACTTCACAGAGCACCTAAGTCCTCCTGCCACTGCACCTTGGGACAGGACACTGGAGCAAAACCAGGACAACCCCTGCAATCAAACTCAGCATCTGACTCATCCCATGCTCCAGCCACTAATCCAATAGTCTACTGTGTAGAAATGAATGACTCAAACTGATATCTGGTGCCTCCATGTTAATCTTCTCCCTTAATAAAGTGTCTTTATTAGTTTAGCAATCTAAAAATAACTGGCTGCATGATACTGACCAACTCTAATCAAAACATCTGCCAGCCCATCTAGCTCGAGCTACCCTTTAGATCATGTGCCACCACTTCAAAGCCTCCTGCATCAAGTCAGTAATTGTAACATTGCATCTAAATATTTAAGCTAGGGGCTGGTAGTCGCGTGTCCCATTTACAGTCAGCATCTGTCCTCTAATTCCATTACAGTACAAAGCAAAAATGTTTCCCAAAACTCACAAACAGGAAAAGCATCACACAGCTAGAGAGGCAGCAGCAGCTTGAACTTTCGAGCCGCTGAGCAGGGCTTTTGTGCTAAGGTCTTTTTTTTTTCCTACCCCTTCAAACTCCCCACATACACACACTAAAATAGGGGTGGTGCCGAAATTGTATTAATGTGAGCCTCAGGCACACAGAAAAAAAAAAGAAAAGAGGAAGGGGAGGGAGAGGGGGAAGGGTTTGGTCCAAGATGAAAGTAAGAAGAAAATAAAGGAGGCAATTTAGTCTGCTGTAGCCTGAATTGCTCTCAGTACAGCCAAGGGTAGAGGCTTGGGATGAGTAGGGCCCTTTTTGGACGGGTGCGCATGACTGGGGGAGGATCCGCCGGGACAGGG
>VZUA01065388.1:0-39684 GCA_013401035.1 Horornis vulcanius
AAAAAAAAAAAGACACAAACAACCAATTAAAAAAAATCAAAACCAAATAAAACCAAAGTAGCCTTGGACTGATTTTCGTTTTTACTGTTGTGCAATGCACAAGCTCTTCTTAACTGAGAGCAGTGTAGCTATAAGCTTTCTAAGGTTATGCTGAAACAGTTTCTCAGTTATATTAAGCTTTCTGCCACATTCAAATACAAATAGGCACTTTCACAATTCATATTTCTAGCTGTGTGAAGGAGTGGCTCCAGGCTGGGCAACCACCAGCAGCAGAAAGCCAATATTAACCCCAGAAGATGTCCCGATCCTGCAGAAACCCTCTCAGCAGGCTGGGAGCCCTGCAGCTAACCAGAGGATACCAACACAGCACAAATGAACCAAAGGAGGGTGAAAATGTGACTTTCAGCAGCTCAGCTACCAGGTATCTGCTGCCAGCCAATACAGCTCCAGCATCTAGATAGGCTTTTCTCCAATGCATGGTTAATTAATAATTTAATAGATAACATTAATTTTTGTCTCTGATCAGTTTGCACTTGCCGGGTTATGAAGTTACTCTCAAGCTCCCCTTTGCCTGTCAGGATGGATGCTGCTCTCCCAATATTTTAGTAAGGATATAATCAGTGGTACAGGATGGCAACAGTCTCCTTCAGAAACATATTCCTGGCAGGGGCAGATGTCATCATTAATGTTTAGAATTCTGTCTAAATCCCCAAAGACCTTTACTGTCCTCGGGAGTTTCTCCTCCCCCAGGATCAGTTCTCATTGCAATCAGCCACTGGTCAGATTCAAAGATCAGCTGAATCATCTTCCAAACTGAGCAAAGCACACAAGAACCAGAAAAAAATTTTTCTTTACAGAGCAAACCTGCAAGGTCTTTAAGTTGAATGTAGTAGCAGCTCTCAGGCACTCCTTTACTGTTTAAAGTAATTCACATCTATCCCCAGATTATTGCTTTAATACAAGCTTTTGGGTTTTTTTTTTAAGATCATCTTTCTTGTTCTCAGAGAATACACCTCAGGGTAAAAAATTTAAAGCCTAATATCAGGACATTTGGCTGCACAACTGTTTCTATTAAACTACATCTGAGACTGTAGTCTTTCTACTTTCCCCAATTCCACCAGCAAAAACATTGCCAGTACCCCTTACCTTGAAGGCTTATTTGCTCTTAATAGAAAATTATGCATCACTGCACAATCATCTGAAGGCCAGATGGATTATTCTTCCCTCAGCTGAGTTTTATGTCTGTTGGTATTACAATATATTGGGACTTAATAATTTATGGAAATTTTTTACCTTGCGAGGTCTCCCAGTCACAGGAAGTGCAAAACTCAGGGAGATCTCCTTGTCCGGGAATGTCAGCTCTTTTAAGTCGTGCGTCTGCAAACTGCTTTCTGTCCTCAAATATATAAATATCAAATATTTCTTCATTGTATCCCCTCAGCTGCCAGTATAATGGACTCTGAAAGTTTCATTGTGGCACATGAAAATAATCCATGCCATGAGACATTTCAAATCCAATTGTTTCTGCCCAATAAAGAATTATTCTGTTGGTTGTTGTGGTTCTTCAGAAGGAGCCACGAGAGACTAAAGACATATGGAAGAATAGGAAAAGGTAACCCAGCAGGATTTAAATCTTTTTCCCCCCCCAGCCCTCATTAAATATAGGCAATGAAGGTTTTGGGCAGACAACCTCCCACCCACAGAGCCCACCAGCTATTACTGTTGAGAATTAACTAAGAATTATTACATAACCAGAAAAATAGAAAAGGTAAGATAAAGAGGGATATCAATCTTCTATAGATCTCCCTTTAATGAAGCTTTTTTTTATCTCTACCAGCACCCTAATTTTATTAATTCAGGTAATCAAATGTTTCACTACATTTACAGAGGCAAAGAAATCAAAGTGGTTTCATGATAACACAAGTAGACCCTTCAGGCAGCTTCCAGCACCACATTTCTGCCAGGGAACAGTTTCCTGTGTACTCAAGGGACTACTACAACCCTACTTCTACTCCAAAAGAAAAAGGAAGAAAAAGCTTAAATCCCCCCAAACCCCAAAATACCAAACCTAAACCTGACACACTGGCACATTCCCTTTTCCTGGGAACACTTCAATGCACACAGAAAAATGGTTTCACATTTCTCTTTCATTCAGAGTCAATAAAAAGCTGAGCAGTCATGGATGAAGATGTGTTACTGAGACTCACAGAAATGTAAAACATTTTAAAATTGAAACTGCTGGCCTTTAAGTGGCTGTAGGTAATAGCTGAGCTGCAGCCATGCTGCTTCTAATTTAACAGCACTGAGTGACAAATGATAGCATGGCGTGGAGAGAAATGGCCTCCCTGCAGAGTCCTGCTCTTTGCCACATTTTTAGTGTGCTTACTAATCAAATATGAAAATAAGCATGCTGTAAGCAGCACCTTTTAGTTTATGAAGGGACTTGAACTAAAACCTCACAAACCTCTCAGGCAGCTGAGCTAGGAAGGTTTTCCATCTGGAAATTATCTCTTGCTGTAAATTTCTCTCTTTCACCTTTATGTTTATCAGAAAGCCAAACATAAAAGCCTAAACAGGGAATTTTTGGAAGTCTTTAGCAAGCCCTAGCACAGTCAAAGTCAAAAATGCTATGTAAACTATGGGTGTAACCTTCCTTAACTCTATCAAGGTACTCCTCTCTAACCCTAGTGCTTATATCAACACTTGTCCTCAGCCTCCTCTTTCTGCCATTTTATTTACTCACAGTTTATCATCACAGTCTGGGCACAATAACCGTGCCCTCCTACTTCTGACCCAGCTCCAAGCTTTAATCTCAAGACTCCCATTATTTACCCTCTACCATCTGAGGAATTTTTTTTTAGCTTTGACTTTAACCATTCAGACTGCCCTACAATTCAAACCTTGTATAAATTCAATTCCTAAACACAAGCAGTGTCTGATTACCACAGCTGTGAAACACAACACTCAATGAAGCTTACGCAACCAAGCACAGGGTGGTTTGCAGGGGACAGCAACTTGTGCCTCGCTCCTCTCAGAAGGTGGCTTATTCAGGCATTGGAAAAGGATTTCAACCAGCTGTGAAACACCCTGCAAGGAGGCAAGTGGTGTACCTTTGCTTCTGTTCGGTGAGATGGGACAGTGCTGCTATTGTGCCAGGGAAAAGGTGCAGGGTCTCAGGCGCAGCAAACCCTTCCCACCTGCTGCCAGGGCAGGCCCCCCAAACACCTCGAGAGGAAATGCCACACCTGCCCCACCCCACACAGAAGGAGAAGATAAAAATCCACAGAGCAATCCCAGTCCATGGGCATCCAGGTGCCACAGGAGGAGTGGTTTTTCTCATCCTGCTCTGCTGAGCATTGCCTTTGGCCACACACAGGATCCCAATGCATGACAAATTGTCCTGTCTTCAAGCACAGCACACAGCCCTTTGTCTCTGGGTATTTTTCTGTTGTGCAAAGGGTAAGTCAAAGCCCTGAATTATGGGAGGCTACAGCCACTGCTTCACTCTGTGAGAGGGTTTTTGTTGTGTGTTTCAGACTCTGTGTTCATGTTCCTGTGCACAGGACGAGCAGGACAGTGGTGAAGTTCAAAGGAGCGTAAAGGAGTTGCCACTCAGTCTGTCACACAGTGACAGCAGGGCTTGGACACTTGGCTTCTGCAGAACATGAAGTCCCTTAAACTTAATAACTAGGTAGGCAGGCTGTTTGAAGCCAGTTTAAATATGTAACAATAACAGAGAAAAGCGAGGGACGGAGTTAGAAAAAACATGTCAGCTCAGCTGACAAATCCAAGGAGCTACTGCTGTTTTCTACCTTGATTTATTCAGGGAAAATAAAAAGAGCATATAGATTTGATTAACTGAATTTGCCCAATTCACACCAAAGGAAATGCAGACTCTTCAACAGCAAAGGCTCAGCAGTGTTTCCCCACAGTCACAGATACACAGAGGTGACATAGACCAGACCTGGCATGTTGTAGGACGTATCTCTGGCAATATTTTAATTGCTGGAGCCAAGCCCCATCATGCTACCAATGCTATTGAATAAAAGCTTTCATCTGAAGTAATGTTTTTACATCCTAAAATTGGTCCTGATCGACTTTGCCTTTAGGTAATCAACAGACACTCTTAAGGGATTTTGTTTCCACTGCCCAGTTTCTTTGCCCCTACTGAAGTTCTGGTAATGGAAATTTGACATGTAGAACCCAAGTCGTTCAAAGCCAATGATCTTGTTAATTAAGGGCCTCCTGCCTTCAAATTTCTTCCAAAAGTCACATTTTCCTTTAGCTCCTCCAGACCTCCCTTGTGCTACTGTTTCAGTTGCTTCAACCTCAGCTCTTTACCAGAGCTGCAGGGTACCGCTGTACAGCAAGGCTTGAAAAAATGCCTTAATCTTTCACACTAAAGCTCACAAGGTTCAATTAGACGAGAAAGAGTCAAAACTCTGATCAGCAGAATCTAATCAGTGTAGATGTGGCCCTCTATCCTTCCCTGCTGTAATTGCCAGTAAAACATGCAAAAACAAGAGGAAGAAAGGACTGAAGACAGAGGTGATCACCTTTAACAACTGACTAATCATTCATAATCTGGATTCATGTATTTAGTAAATACATCCTCTTCCTTTTCACGGGCACGTGTTGACGCCTACAGTAATTACTCCCAGAAAGTTAACTCTCTGAGGCAATATTTCCACCCTGCTTAATTGCACAAGTACCACCTCGCAGTCTATCAGCGCTGATGAGCGCTGACATCCTCCTGTCAGCCAAGTAATTTGTCGGCAGGAAATGCCACAGACGCTTTTCTTCCCCACCTTTCAAAGCTTCTCATGCAAACGAGGCGGAGTAATTAGCACTGACCTTTGGGCTAAATCTGGCTGCCAATCAGCAGGTGTGTTTGTACATCCCTGTTTAACAGCCAGGAGTACAAAATTCGCGCGGCAGGCAGGGCTCACAGCCTGCCCACAAACCAGCTTTGGGATGTTTCCCCCCACCACTGCTAGAGACTGCCCAGAAGCAACAAAATTCCATGACACTCCACACCTCATAGGATTAAAGTAAAATCTTAGACCAAGGACCGAAAAAAACCACAAACAGAAAGCAAAGCAAGCAGTTTGCATTCAGAAAGCTTTCAGTGATAAAAAATGTGGGCAACAGGGGAGCTGCAGGAGTGTGGGCAAACTGATATCTGCTCTGGGACCTGCTGGTCTGGGAGGAATCTGCTTTGTGGAAAAGGTGATTTGAACCTTCAAAACTCTAAGGTTCAAGAGTTAAAGTGATCACACAATGCTTCAGGTTTCCATAAGTGACTTCCCCAAGACAAGGAAGGGCACAGAGGGCTGTCCAGTCCTTCCCCCAAACCTTCAGGGTTTACTCTGAGCTCCCCTGCTCCGGGAAAATTGGTTACACTCTCATTCACTGTCAAGCAAATCCAACAGAAGATAAATCACCCTGCATTAATCTTTTGCAGTCTGCGTATAATACAAAAGAGCAGTAACCTGACACTTTAATCATGGCACTGTTACAAGCTGCTGTTCCCCACCAAGCTGAAAGCCCCTTCTGCACTTGGGCCCATCATCATGAGCCTCACCACAGCTGTCACAGAATGGGAAATGCCATCTCTGCCTGGTTTCAGGAATAAAGATTAATATAGAAGCCAAGGGAAGTTGCTGGTGCCTACCAGGAGGAAGCAAATTGTGCTGGAGCACAGGTATCCAAGCAACTCTTCCTGAAAATGAGGGTTTCAGCTTGCTCTGAAGATGCAGAACTGCTGGCATGGGGATTCTCCATGGTACAAAGCCAACAGGTTCTCTCTCTACTTCAGTCTGAATCCTCAGAAAAATAAAATTTTCCCCTAGGAAGCTGTTTGTCAACCAGATACCTTCCTTCCTGCCACATCCATAGAATTTGCCACTGCAAAACTCTCTGCCTTTTTTTTTTTAAGCATCTCCAGTTTGTTAAATGTAACAAAAGGATTTGTACAGTGACATGCACTGTCTTTCACGGATGGACATAAAGAACTATTTCAGAAATCCATAACTAATCCACTAGGTCACAAGAAAATACACAACTAATTGTCTACCCATTGTTTATACTTTAAAGAAGTCGCATTTGCATCAGCAGTAGCAGAAATGAGATTGATCCAGGGAGAAGGGAAAGGATGATTTATATTAAGCTTATTAATTAATCACAAGGTCACATTCCTGAAGAAAAGGAGTCCTGCCCAAAGAATTTCCATTAGAAAACAAGGCATGATATACAGGCTATATCTAAAAGTAAAATTGAGATAAATTCTTCTAAGTTACACACATTTCTCTTTCTGAGTTGTTCCATAAAACAAGTATTTTCCCTTTGAACTAGAGGAAATACACTTGGACAATTTTTCTTTTGGAGATGCTGAACCAGAAGTTTCCTCTGAAAACTGCAGTTTCTCAATACCTTCAAGCAGATATAACTTGCAGATATACACATATGCATGCATCACACTTACATAACACACACAGAGCTGCAGGAAGACATTTGAAACAGAGTTCCCTTTTGTATTTGCTTTACAATCACCATGGGACACAACAAATTAACTGAACTAATCAACTAATAGAGCACATTAACTCTCTCACAATCTAGATGTTGTGGTTGCTGAATGCAGGAATTGATACCAGACAGCCTTTAGTCACTGACTGTGTTACTGATTATGTCCAATTATGGCAAAGAAAAGGGATTCTGAAACATTTGAGCTGGGGCAGAGAGAGAGAGAAAGAGAAGGATAATTTGTGCCTTATGTTAGGCAGATCTTCCTCCCCTATTACAGCACTATTCAATTATTCACCATCAATTTACCACCAAGGAGACAATCTGGCCGTGTGCTCTGCAATATTTACCCTTTTGCCAAAGCTGTCTGATGCTCACAGGGCACCAAGGGGTGATGCCGAGCCAGGCTGCCCTGGAGTGGCTCAAATCGTGTTCAGCTCCCAGCCAATTTGTCAAGGTGGGAGGTTGAGTTTCAGGCCTGGAATGTAATCCATATTTCAGTGTCCTGACAAGAGGCAGCGCCGGTGCCCTCAGCGAGCAGGGAAAGCGATCCTCGGACAGCAATCACCACACACACCCCACACAGAGAATGCTGCTGTGTCTGAGCACCAGAGAGTGCTCCTGTCTGCCAGCACCATTGCCTGTGTGAGCTCTCTGCTCGTGGCTGTGCCTGGCATCCACGGCTCTGACACACCAGGGCATGCAGCACAAGCCAGGCAAGGCCCCGGCTGGCAGGGGCGCTTTGGGTAAAGTGCTGCTTTAGGGGAGCAATTCACAGCACTTGTTTTCCAACACAACCACCTCCCTTCCCCAACCCCAAGTAAAAAACCAAAATAAAATAAAAGTAAATCAATCTATATCAACTCATTAAGGAAAATGCTTAATTCAGCAAAAGACTTGCAGCTCAGTGGGTGCAAAATAGTTTGAGACTGTCACAGTCCAAGCTGAGTTTAGTCTCTTAGATGCTTCTAAAACCCAACCTGTCCCTAAGCATAAAATTATTTCCCTCCCTCCCATCACATAAATCTTTAATTTAGGAAACATCTTCATGGTAAATTCTCCCAGTACCCATCTGCCCAGGAAAGGGTGGTAAGAGGAAGCCTGGAATTGAAGGAAAGAAGGCAGTTCTGTTTCCACCATGCAGATAATAAATGCTGCAGGGAGTTTCACCACTTTTTTAAAGGCACTCGTGCCATCATACCTGAAAACCTTACAGTTTATAATGCATTTGATAAAAGCAGCAACCCTTTGGTCTAGTTAAGGCTAGAGAAGAGCCAAGCATGCCTGCCCAGGTGAGCAGGACACACAAGAGCAGGGGCACAAACCATTCTCCCAGGGGCACATTCCTGGTTTCAGGCCACCAACCTTCGCTTCTCAAGCCACAAAAAAAAAAAAAAAAAAAAAAAAAAAAAAAAAAAANAAAAAAATCTCTGCATGCCTCAAAGGCAAGGACAAGGTAGAGCAGAGCTCTCAGCCCTTGCAGCAGCCCCAGGCCACAAGGCCAAGCACCCACACCAAGAGGCTTTCCACAAGAATCGGTTCCTTTCTTAACTCAGGGCCTTGCAGGTCACCTGTAGCAGAGCAGCCACACCAGGAACACCCTCTCAGCTGCCAGAGAAAACTCTTCCAAGCCAGATTTTAACCTGTGATAGTCTACAGACCAACCCAAGACAGCTCTAGGTTTACCTCAAATTTGAGAGTACCAAAAAAGAAAATATCAGGAATTATTTTACCTTTTGCCAGCCAGCAGACAGGAGCCCTCAGGAGGTCCTGCTGTGCTTGGTCATCAGAAAGAACCAGACACAGTTACCCTGCCCACAGTTGCTTTAAGCACTGCTTTAAGTATGCACAGCTGTGACAGGGGAACCTGCATTTACACCCAAGCAAAGAAGCACTCTTCGGATTACACAGCATTTTAAACAGGTGCTGAGGACTATGCATGATAAAAGGCCGTAAAAAAATAGGTGCACAAACCCCAGGGGGGCTTTGTTTTTTCCTTCATAAATGTTTTTAATTGATTCTGCAGGACAGGACGCCAGAGTAGCCTATTAATCCCAATATAATTTTTGCCCTGAGTAAAATGTTGGACTGGATTTACTTTTATCCAAATCTGTCCCTTGTGTAGCTCTGTGGAAGACAATCAAGTTACAGCATGGGAAAATACACACTTTTATATCTAAATGCAAGCTGTCTTTATTAACTCACTGCAGATGGATGCAGGTGCAGGTAGTTGCTACTGATCTCATTTAAAAACTCAGCTACACAGTTTCCCCTAAAGATATGTGAATGCTAAAAGGGAAATTTTGAAGCTGCACAGGTCAAATGTTAAGCTCCTACAACAAAAAGAGAGGTTCCTGTGACAGTAGGACAAGTTTCTGTTTGCTTGGGTCCCCAGTGTTGCTCCGTGGTGACCACAGGGTCCAGGACAAGAGCACATCCTGCACCAGGGAATATCCATCTGGATGACTGGGAGAGGCATTCTGGGCCCCTGAGGATATGACATATTTCTCTCTTGCATGTCATTACATTAAACCACTTCTTCTGCATCAGATGATCATTTCCTCAGCAGTTTCTGGAAGGAGCTAAATCCCTTAACTGCCTTGGAATAAATCCACAAGTCATTAGGTATCTCAAGAGGACATGGGGCTCCAGCTGTGCCAGGCTTGGAACAGCAAGAAAGGGGACAGGCATCTCTCTATTCAAACCCAAAAAAACCAAGATACAAGCACAATAGAGCTTGATCATATTTCTCTTTTTTTGTTTGTTTTGTTTGGCTGCAGCTCAGTTAGTTTTGATTAGATTTGTTGGTTTTTTTTTTTTTTTCCACTCTCATCAGTTAACAGGAATTAAACCAAAGGAAAGGCCCTGCTCATTTGATCAACCCACCCAGGCATTTTTGTAAACATCCAGTGACTCCGCATGTGGTATCACTCAGTTAATAAAGAGAAGCTCCTGCTCTCACCATCCCTGTGGCTGTGCAGTGCACCAACCCCTCACAGGTAACAAACAGGGGGCTGCTTTTTCCTGAGAAACTGCAGCTGAGGTAGGGCTGGAGTGAAATCCAGACCGTGGAGATGCAAAACTGGGATTTCACACCACCTTCAGAGAAACACCTGCAATCTGAGCACACCACAGACAGTGTTCCTGGTGGGCTTCTGCTGACCTCTGAGCCCACCCAAGGGCTACCATGCTATAAAGGTTTGGTGGCCTCTTCATCAGAAAACTCACGAGGGGGAAAGGAGATCAAGGCTATATGAGAAACGTTTTGCCTCTGGGTAGCTTTTATCATTTTCTGTAGCTCATGAAATTCCTTCTTTGGACAAAAAGAAAAGGGTCAGGGTATAACATCGAAGCTTGCACAAGTGACATAAAAACCTTCATGCCCTTCTGTCCAGCAAGAGGCTTTAACAAGCCCAAACTTTTTCTGTACGCTGCATCCAGGAGAGAACAAAATCCTCTCTAAGATGCCCAGCTAGGAAAATGGATTGGTTTTGTTGGGTTTGTTAGCTGACCCGGTAAAAAGTTCTTTAAATATATCAGTACTCCGCTGGCTGCACCTGCACTGCTCAGGACTGCTGGCATTGAGAGAACACTTTCTAAGCAGAAAAATGCTCATTTGTGGAAATTCCAATTATTCTATGGAAAATCTAAAAATATTTATCCCCAAAGCAACCTGATAAGCAACTAATAAGTCTACAGATGTGCTGGGCTCAGTTTTTCTGCTGTGAAGACTGTCTCAGAGCAGAAAGCCATGGATTTGAGAGAGAACAGGAAGTCATATAAACTCCAGCTACACATCTGGCTTGAGCCTAGAAATTTCCCATTTCTTGGCAGGTGGGCATGGATATCCAGACTCTCCTCTTTTGGGCTTCTGGGAGATATGTGTGGGGGCAGACATCCCAGAGCATCTTTCCAAATCTTCAGCCGGATTGTAAATCCTGGTTTTTTTTCCGGCCTCCTCAGGATTTTATGCTCTGTGGACCAGAAAACACCCAAAGCCTTGAGAATCAGGATTGTCCAAAAAAATCCTCCAGGGGTAATGCTGTGGAATCCACAGCTAGATGTAATCACTCATTGAAGAATGGGAAAAAAAGATAAGAGGCTGGGATTCTGCCTCTCTTTGGCTGCAGCAGCACCCTTGGAGGGGGGGTGGCTGTGGCTTCCAGCTGTGCATCCTGCAGGCTCCGGGTCCTGCTTGGCATCTTTCTTCCACCCCCAGCCACAGGACATGTGGCCTTCTTCCACATTAATTTATCTGGATGGCAACTTTCAGGTTTTGGAGATGCCTCTAATTTTCACATGCTTTGAAAGGCTGCTTCAACAGGTTCTCTAAAATGGTGGTTAAAAATCGTATCCCAAGAAAAGGAATACGACTACTACCAGAAAGAGTATAAAATATTTTATAAGATTCTATCTACTAAAGAGGACCTCTTTCTAACTGTGAAAAAACAAAAACAAAAACAAAAACAAAAACAAAAACAAAAACAAAAAACAACAAACAGAAAAAAACCCCACTTGGTTTATTTTTAACCTTTGTGTCACTGTTTTGATCTCTGAATTATTAAAATCAACTCTGAGTGCCCAGATGCACACACAGACAATTTTTTCAGAACAGGACAATTAAAATGAAACTTTCTTTGGTTTTTTCTTTCTTTTTTCTTCCTTTTTTTTGTTTTTATGTGAGATTTTTTTTTGAATGCAAATGTCAGAAGTTCTGTGAGCACATAAGTACTCAGCCAGGCTTGGGGACTGAGCTCAGTTCTGTGGGAGCAGAGCAAGGTACAGAGCTCAACATGCAGCACCAAAATGAGATTATAATCAACAATTAGTGTTGTAACTACCTGGTCTTGAAGGATGGGGTCTTTCAGCCCAAGGAAGGGCTGAGAGTAGAGACAAACCAAATATTCTCCCCATTATAGGCCACTGATCACCTCCCATTGGTCTACCAAGGAGTAAACACCATGTAGCTTTATACAATTTATGTAATTTTATTCACCATGCTCCCATTAAAATCAAATTAAAATCCCTTCCTTGCATCTTTTTGTTCAAAACCTTATCCCTTTTCCTTCCCTCTCTGTGAATCATTATCTTACAATAAAAATAAGCTCTATTGTGACCACATGGAGTCAGTGATCTGAAGCTTTAATTGCCTTCATCATGTCCCTTAGTTCATTCAAGAAAAATAAAGGTTACAGAGAGTGGGGAGGTGAAAAGTCTTTTCTCAAGCCACAGGACTCCTTCATGCGTTTGGTCATCATTGATAGACACTGTAGTGACAAAGGTTACATTAAATGATCTTTAACAAAGTGTTCTTTAAACACAAATTCAGCAAAAATAAAACAACAAAACTGCACTCAGAAACAATATAAACCCAGTGGTTTGGCACTGCCTGAAAAAATGAGAGTGAAATTATCAGGGTTGCAAAAACATTTATTTCCACTTACAGAGCAAAAACTCACCAACAAATTCAATTGTTTGATTGATTTTAGTTTTTATGAAGTCATCCTGCTACAGCCATAGTCTCCACATTAAAACCTACTGCAATTTCATTTATTAAACTTTTTTTAAAAAATCATACAAGCTGATGCCATACTCTTAAATGTCTTGAAGCTACAATTGACTTGTAACCAAATCCCCCGGTGCATTACAAAACAGGGCTGTCAAGCCATAACAGCTCTATTACAGCTTCTGCTCCCGTCTTTGTTAGCCTTCGCACAGGCTGCCAAAAGCCCCACCTACCCAGGGGAAGTCATATCCAACAACAGAGGAGAGGAAATTTGTTGGAACCCTGGAAGCTGAGGATTTTAGGCTTTCCGTGCTAGCAGGCACTGACCCTCAGGCAAACACCACATTTGACCTGAGGCCGTGGAATGGCTTCCAAAATTGAGTGATGGCACTGGGATTATGGGTGTGTTAGTTTGAATAGAAATGTGTAATATCACAGGGTGGAAAACTTAGGGTTTAAGGTTTTAGTATATAGTAATATATATAAAACAAGATAGCAGGTTTAAGGTATTGGCTAGGTTCTTCTTCTTCCACCTTCTTCATGGGTTTGGGTGGCGTTTTCTAATTGGGTAGAAAAGGTCCCCTTTGTGGGCCACTGGTATTTGGTCATTGGGTTAAAAGTAAAAATAATGTAGGTGTCATCTACTTATTGGACAATTTGTTCTTAAAAGGCCTTGGAAAGAGTTAAAGACATTTTCTACTTTGTTAGCTAGAGCTCACAATTCATGAGACTGTACTATAGATAAGAATTAATAAACAGCTGAGCCTGAACACGAACTGTGTCTCTAGAGGATTTGATCCCAGCTCTAACAGAAGAAAAGAAGATGAAAAAACACACAGAATTGTCCCCGTATGAGCTGTTGTCCCAGCGAACAGATTGCACAGATTGTTCTCTTGTTGCTGAGGTGCTGAGGGTGTGGGGGAAATGCTAAAGGTGAGAAGGCTTTCAGAAAGCTGTGAAAGCAGGCACCAGGAAAAGAAAGAGCAGAAGAACTTGGAATTAGCTGCAACTGCAAAGCTTGAAAGCAGGAGAAGATACAATGGTACAGCAAGCAAGGACGTGAAACAATAGTTTGAGTTTTTAGGCTTGGCTAGAATAGACCTTAGGACTGCAGAAAAATATGCTTAGCAAGACAATAGAAGGTTTTAAGCTTAATAAAGGAATATTGTGTATTGTTAATAGAAAGCAAACGAGCAAGGGTTGTTTGAAGCAGGTGTAGGAGTGCTTTTAGTGATTGGCCAGAACAATTGTCTGTAAGCTTTAGCAATATGCTATTGGCTGGAAAACTTTTAAAATGCCCTGTAACAAAGAAATCTTTGGCTGCTGCTGGCAGACATGAGCTGTTGCCATCTTTCAATTGTCTCAAATGAGAACACCCCTAACTCTGTGGCTCCCATGGCATGTCAGGATTTTGTGACAATAACCAGGCAGGGCTGAGCAGCCCAGGGGCAGAAGGGCCAGGCTGGGTGGGGATCAGCCCTGGTTCAGGCAGCAGCAGTATTAATTCACTACTTATTATATTTATTTTTTATATTTATACAATATTAATGTCTGCCTCAGACACAGACTGCAAGGGTTGCCATCTCTCTGTGCCCAGCACGCCTGGGAGATGGGGAAAATGAGATTTGTCATTTAGGCCAAAGGTTTTTCAGGTGTAGGGATGGGAAGAGCTGTGTGACTCCACAGGAATCATGAACTCTGAAGCTGAAAAGACTGAGGGGTTTTTCTGCCTCAGGCCATTCCAAATGATTTCTGTGGGATGCCAGACTATCATTTTCTTGAAAGCCTTTGGTGACAAAGGTTTCAAACCTGCCTTTGCTGCTGATTTTGGAGCATATCTAGTGTCCAAGTGAAACCTTCTGAATTATTCCACAGCTACACCCCTCATATTTGTTTTCCTCTTTGCTGCAATTTAGTCATTCCTTCTGGTTTGTGTAAAGCACATTAAGAAGTTTCAGCAGAAAGGAGAACATTGCCAGTCTTTAGGTTGCAAAGTCGACCTGAGAAATTCTAAAATGCAATGACAAACCTAACAAGAACCAAAGCACACGAGGCACTTAACAAAGTCTGGCTTCTACCTCTGCTCTCCCCTGCTGCTGAGGCACAACAGAGCATGAATGGCATGCAATGAGTTTCCAATGACGAGCATTTTCCTTAACGAAGTATCCCACCACATTCACCATTTAGCCTTGCCAAACCTGGCAGTGCCCCAGCAAGGGCTGGGCAGTGGCTGTGCCAGGTGCTGGTGTCCCACAGGGAAGTCTCGAGCTGAGTTTTGGGATCTCCAGCCAGAGTGAAATCCCCTCCCTTCCTGCTTCCCCCCGTAGCTGCTGCTTCACACCTTCTGCAGCTGAGAAGCAGCGCTGGAAATCAGCACCACAGAGAAATTGTGGCCTTCAGCAGATCCCCATGGACTGTGGTACCATGGGTGTGATGCCAGGGATGTGATGGCAAGATCAAAGCAAAGGAAAAAACCACCCCATACTTAACAGAACATTTTTTTTCGTTTTTCTTTCCTTTTCTTTTTTTTCCTTATTTTTTTTTCCTTTTACCTCCGAGAGTTGGATAAAATGTGCATGGCCTAAAAAGAAAAATATGTGCACATTACTCTAAGCTTCTAATGGTAGCAATAAGTCTCAGGGGTGTTTCTCTGAGCTGCAGTTGGACTTTTACAATATGCAGAACCCCCTTTTAAGGCATCTCATTCTGCTTTCTCACAAATGCAAAGAGCTAGGCAATTATTGAGAGGTTGGAAGTGCCACAACCCTCAAATGACACAAGAGCCGACGTATTTTTCTTCCAAGAATCTTACACTCTTATGTTCTGCAAAGAGATTTATAATGCTCTGCTCCCATTCCACATCCAAGCCTCTGCACAGCATCCTTGGAGAGAGGGGTAACTTTAGCCCTGTGTCCAAACCCTGCTAAGGCTAAATGAAGGAAACAGGAATGCCTCCCCCGAGTCCTCTGCTCCTGCCTCCAATATTACTGAGCTTGGTATTTTCAGGGACTAAACCAGGATTTTTTTTTTTTCCTCTCACTCTCCCACTGGAAAATTAATCAGCTTTTCACAAACTGTAGGTGAAACTTCTGACAACTCTTCTGAGCTTTTTCAGATTCCTTTGTACTGGAAGATATAGCTTTTCTCTGCATAGTAGTGGCAACCTCTCTCTCCCTCAAGATACAGGACTAACAGCCTAAAACATCAAGTAGATTTCATATACCTGGTGATCCAAGCCCATAAAACTTTTAATTGTTAAATATTTTAAAAATATTTCAAGAATATTTCAGAAGTTCTATCACTTCAGTATCACAGTAAGTACAACACACAGACCTGTCATAGCAAACTCAATGTTTTACGGCGTGGCAAGACTTGCTACTTGGAAAAAGAAGTCCTGTTGATAAAATGATAGAATAGTAGCAGATGAGTTTGAAAGTTTTCCTTCTGGGAAGCTACTGAGACATTTTTGACCATTGGTTCACTTGGATCTGTGCCTTTTGAGTCAGATAACTGCACAGACACCAAGGACACTGATCTAAATTTCAGATTGTAAATTTCAAAGGATTTGGAGCAAAATATCCTAGTTAGTTTGTTCCACTGGCTTCTCACAGGATGGAAAACTTTTGTCTTCTCAAGGAGCACTACTTACTGTGATCCATAGGATCTTCCCGTTGAGAGCAGCAAATTATTTCATCTGTAGTTTTAGCACTCTTCTAGCAGGCACTTAGCAACAAAAGGCCACAGCCAAAATCATTGCAAGGACTCATTAGGAGGCCATTTAACAGCCAGTGATTGCCTGTACTAAAGGTAAAGGCTTGGGCTTAGGAACAAATCCTGTGGAAAAGGCTCCTCTGAAAAGGCATGGAACAGATCCCGGCGAAAACATCGGAGCAGGCAGGCTGGGGGGAAAGGGTTCTTTTGGTGCTGCTCTTGTCATGGTTAAAAACAGACTTGATACACAAAAATGCACTTCGGGCAGAGTGCCTAAAAGCCAAACAGCACTATTTGTTGTGGCAGCCGGAGAGAAAAGGCCAAAGAGCTGCTTGTGTTCCTAATGTTATATACATAATGCCTCAAAACACACGTTGAGGTGATGGAGCCTGGTCTGCACACTGCAGAGCTGGATCACAATCACCCAACATTATCTTAAGCATGGAGGAGCTGCTTAGTGTGTGGGTGCTATTAAATATCTTTTACTACAGTCTAAATGCATAGTTTAGCTGGGTATGGTACTTGTTCAGCAGAGGATATATTGACTAGAAATACAAAAGAAGGGAGAAAGAATGCACTTGGGTTTTGGGTGTTAAGGTAGCAAAGCTCTCTGACTTCTTCAGCCCTGTGCTTCATTGTCTTCCTTCTGCCTTCTGTCCTTCTTCTGATGGGATCTCTTACCTTGCAGCAGGAAATTGATAAAGCTGTGTTACAATTCTGAAGGCTGGCTGGTGTCAGGGACAGAGGTTTACTTCAATTTAATCTTTATTTTATATTTGTTTGAAGGAATGTAGTAATTTCTTTGGCTTAATTACAGTTTTTTATATGGTCCATGCTGGGGAGGTGTTCCCTTACAGATTTTTGGTGGAATGTGATATACTTGGTTTTTCACAAAAACCCTATAGAACCTTATATTAAGAGGACAGCTTATGTATGAGGAAGAGGTAAAAAGGGGCAGGAAAAAGAATTCTCTGTGGGCCAACTCCTCTGTCTCCAAAAACCCACATGCACGACGAGTTGGGAACACAAAGTAAAAAAATTGAACCAAGTAATTACTCAATATTAAAAAAAAAAACCCAACCAAAACCAAGCAAAAAACTCAAGAAAATATCTATATCCAAATCTCAGAAATAGATTTCATTTGTTCGTACTGTTTCTTATTTTCATTTTACTTCCCTGGCAGGTAGCCCAGTGCTCCATCAGTGAGAGGAAAGGAAGTTACAGCATCACATTGTTGTAGGGATTAAATTTTATTGCTTTGCTCTTATAATTAGGCAAGTATTAACTCAGTTAAAGGAGGCACTATTTTTTTTTTAATATATACAAGTGGGAATTGTGACTTAGTCCTCAACTAAAGCCCCCAAAAAAGCTTTATGAGAGTGAAAGAAAGAGATTAAAAATCGCTAAATAATAAAAGGTGATGCAACTTTAAAGGGGCACACTAAAAATGGGAATCATTATTGGTGATTAGCTGACAACCAGCCTGAGGGGAAGCTGCACGTTTTAGCAGTGGTCAAAAACCTGGCAGCAAATATCCAGCTGGATCTGCAAAAAGCCACCCAGATAACACAGAAAAGATGGGGATAAAATGTCTGCACTGAACGTGATTTATGGGAGAAAGAATCCCAGGCAAACCCAAATGTCTGGTGGGATTCATGGAGTTAAATTTGGATGGCACAGAAAGGAAAAGTGCAGCGAGGCAAGCAATTAATAGTGCAACGACTGAAACACTGCTCTGACTCAGAAACATCTCCTCAAGTCATCTCCCATCCTCACTTTTGGGATTTTTGCTGTCAAACACAGCAGATGGGCAGCCCCTGATGGCAGCAGAGGGAGGAGGGGTCAGGACGATGCTTGGTGGGGACAGCAGGGGACAGCAGGTACCAGGGAAAGCCTGCAGGAGGAAGGGGCTCCGCGACACAAAACTTCCGTGCTTTGAGCCCAATTTTAGCCTCGGCTGAGCTGCACTACCTCTGAGAGTAATGAAAGTGAAAAGAGCAAACCACCCTGTGAAAACAAAATGCCTCAAATAAAACGTAAACTATACATAAGGACAATTTCCTGCTGGGTGGGGAGGGGGAACGACGGGAAAATTGACATCAAAGATGCTTATTTCAATTCCTGGTCAGGATATGGTGCAAAACTACCAGAGCTCCTTTTTTTTTTTTTTTTTTTTTTTTTTTTCTTCCTTCTTTTCTTTTCCCCATTTAAACAAATAGGGTTCAGCATTTATATGTTTTTTTAACTGGCTTCATTTCACCTCAGTGCCTTAAAATGTTTTACTCTACACTACCATGAACACAGTGATACTAAGCACTAATTTTCTTTTGTCCTTGCAGGCCTTGAGGCAGGAGAAGAAGCCAAAAGCCTGCTTCCCTAAATCCCAAAAAATAAGAATAAAAAGCTCTGGTTATTTCACCCTCTCTTGCAAACATACACTTCTTTAAAGGGCTGGAAGCTAAACTCAGTATTAGTTACAAATCCATGGTGGGTAAACACTCACTTTGCTGAAGACTTAAAACCTGAGCTTTCTAAGATTACTGGATGAAAGAGGAGTGGAGAGAAAGGCAATTTCTCCCCTTATGTAGAGAGCTATAGAGTGAATTGAAAAATTTCTAATGCACCCACACCTCAGCTACCTTCAAAGTGATATATCAGTGATGAACCTTAGTTATTGAATCTAATTAAAAATAAATAATGAAATTTGCTAAGCAAATGCTCCCTTAATGATGACTCTAAGTCGTTGCTTGATGGCAAAAATTCAAAGCAGAACCCAGTCATGCACTGTAATATTTGTCTGTGTGCATTTTATTTCTGTTTCATAATCGGGAACCTCAACAGTCAAAAGTAACTGATGCATTCAGGATTTCAGCACCTGTGGGATTTATTACAGCAACAAGGGACTGGTCCAAGCACTGGCTATTCTCTTGGAGAAGTCCTGGAACCCAGGCAAGGAGCAGGAGAGGAGCAAAGATCATCCTGAGCTTTAAAGAGAGGATAAAAGCAGAGCCAGGCAATTCCAGAGCAGGTATGCTAACCTCAAATACCCAGAAAGATATATATATATATCACACAATAGATTTCCAAGCAGCTGGAGGATTACAAGTTCTTAAGAAACCAACTCAGATTTGTCAAGAATAAACAAATCCTGTCAAACTCATCTAATTTATTTCTGTGGCAGGATAATCTAAAAAGTAGTGGATGTGATTTATCTTGTCTTTACTAAGACTTCTGGCGCTGTCCCCCATGACATTCTCACGAGCTAACTGGGGAAATGTGGGCTATTATGAAATAATTTTAATGTGAAGGCAGAGTGAGCTGAAAAATCCTGTGTACTGAGTACTCTTCATTTACCAGAGGCCATCTGAAAAGGATAATGAGGAAGCCAAGAGAAAACTCCATTTTGTGTTTTGTGCTGTTCACCTTTGCATGAGTAACCTTCATGGAAACCATGTGCCTGTTTGTGTGTGGGAATGAATCAGAGCTGAGAGACATATCTCTAAAATAATTACTTTTTAAATAGGGAAAGTAAAGTTCATTAAGAAATCCCAAAGGAGTGGACAAAGGACTGAAAAGGGAACTGAGTGCACACCCATTAAATGGGGAATTACTGACCAGGCAGTGATAGCTTGGAAAAGATCTGAGGAATCAGAGCAGCTCAAAAATGGAAGGAAATCAATAGCATGGATATCCATATGAATTAACAGGAGTGGCACGTGTGAGACAGCAGAAGTAATGCTCTGATTTCACTTGGCTGTGTTTGGGTTTGTAATGGTACAGATACCTGGGTCTGGGCATCATCCTTGAGCAGAAATGCAAAGTGGAAAACAGCACTTGGGCAGCACTAACAAACAGGCACACTGAATTCATGGAACTGATTATCAGCAATTTACCTCTCCAGACTCGATGATCCTGATGGATCCCTCCCAAATCAGCATATTCTGGGATACTGTGGTGGGGGGAGCTGCCAGGCAGTTCCTTGTTGCTGTTAAGTGAGTGCACCCTGCTGCCCTTCCAGAGCTGGCTACATTGATTAACCAAATTAATACCATTTTACAGTAAAAGCACTAAAAACACCAATAGCCATCATGCCCCTCTAGGATCTGGAGCAAATATAATGCACCAGCAATGCCCAAGGGATTGACACAAGCCAGGTAACACAACTGCTGAGGTGAAATCTATTCACAGAGCAAACGGTTTGCACCCTGCATGGATTCAATCCCATCAGAGCCTCCTGCCTGGTGCTCAAGCACAGCATCAACCTCCCCCGTCTGGAAACCAAAATGACACCATTTATCTGCTACAGCATGAAGCATTCTGGGGGCAGGAAGAACAAGTGGCTTCCAGGCCAGCTGTGGTCATTTAAGGACAAGTCCAGCTCTGGATGACTCTTTTCTGTGATTCCCTTTCTGTTGAACACACCAAAACAAAATGCACCACCCGCCCCCTCCCAAAAAAAAAAAAAGGATGCTACATCCACATTCATAAAGTTTATCAGCTTACAGACTCCAGAACAGGTATATCATTCATTGTTTTGCACCAGTAAGCAGAGTAGTATACAAAAGCATGCAAAATCAGTTATGGTACAGAAAGAACCTGTAAAATTCAAGAAACTGGCAAGCATCAAAACCATTCCTATTCTTCTAGGAAGAGGATTCCTGAGTTGTGTATGTTGGCATTTTCAAAGACCCTGTACTTGGGTGAAGCACACAGAAAAAAACATGGCAGGGACATAACAAAACAGGGGCAAAATATTATCTAACACAGATACTCAGAGGCAAGAAATGGTCATGGGGTGAAATTACAGTACGTGGTGGGCTACTTTATTTTGTTGAAAAGTACATCTTTGACTGGATTCAGCATAGTAATTAGATGAAGAGAGGTTCACTGGTGAGGGAGGAAAAAAAAAGCAGAAGTTTGGAAATACTTGACACAACTAAAATAAATGACAGCTTTTTTCAATATCCCATAGGCAGGCTGTAGAAGATGTTTTCCAGTATCCATGGAGAAAGTAAAGTCTTCAACTGATGTAAGTCAGTTTTGCACAAATGCTGGTCTGCTTAGTTAAAACCTGCACTGCTTGTTTCTTTAATAGATAATATAGGTAATATCTAGCTTTCACTCCAGACCCATGCTTTAACACTCAGAATTTATCCATATTTAATTACAATTTTATCACACTAATCAAATAAATTTACTTTGTCCTCCAAGCAATCACCTCAGTATTTCAGTATGTAAAAAATACTTTCATTATGTTTATTATAAAAATATAAATGTTTCCACTACAAATCATTTTACATTAGTAAGAGGCCATCTACAATTGCACAATATATAATCTAAATGAGTAAGTAATGCTTTTGAAATACAAGTTAAAGTAAATACATATTGCCAATCAAACCACATCTATACATTGCTTATTGGATGCTAAGTTACAGCACAAAAACTAGATTATGTTAACAGAAATAAATAAAATGGAAACTATATTGAAAGGTACAAACCCAATAATATGGCATGTCTTTTTATGAGCAGTTTGCATTTTGCTTGATGTCCATAACCTGTACAGGCAGATGGCCACACGACCTCTATTTCTCTACTCCACACTGAAGAATTGTACACTGCTATGTTTACATATGTACAGGGGGACAGGGAGTACAGGATGCTTGCAACAGAGGCCACTTACAGTACAAATCAACTTCTGACAGGGAGGGAAAACCAAACGGGTTTTAAAAACTCTCAACTCCTAACAGCAAAGAAAAGCAAAACCGAGCTGCTTTTTTTATAATTCCCTTGGTGAGATTGAATCTTTTATGCTGAGCATGCCTGAACAGTGGACAAGGAACACAACAGGACACAGGGCAGGAGGAAATTGAGGGTGGTTGGTGCAAAGTTTTCAAGTGTCTGAAACTCTCAGAACTGGGTCTGTGTCTCCAGAAGCATTTCCCCGAGGTCAGCCCCCCACCCCACACTCCAGCAGCAGAATTAAGCTGAGGAGAAATGTCACAGAAGGCTGTCCCCACACAGACAGTGCTTGCCACTGGATTTGGGTGGCTTAAATTCACTAACAGTGTCTGATTTAGAGCAATCTCAACCTGAAGAAAAGAAGGATTTTGAATGAACTAAGCAGCACAAAATGCAGCTTTTCTATCCAGCATGCTGCATTTCATGATAGATTGGGGCAGATAAGGAGAAGTGTTCTTTACAGCTTAAGTGCTTTGTTTTACCTTTCTTCCTTTTTTATTTTCAGTTTTAAAACCCATTGACTTCTCTTTCAGAAAGAATTACTAATTATTATGCTGTGAGTGCATTTCAAAACCAGTCCTTTATAGCATGCTCACTACCAGCAGTCATGAAAAAGCCTCTAACTCTGTTTCTCTTTAGCAATGTGTGATAAAAGTTGTGCCTGGACATTTTTTAAGTCCTGGATTCATGCAGAACAATTTCAGCCCCACAAACCCTAGAAACTGATTCTTTCCTCACTTATATTCCAAGGAGCTTCAAAACCCAAGCCAACAGAAGAAAGCACAACTGGTTACCTGCTTTTGCGTGCACAGAGAAAACACAATGTACCATTTCTTCATCTGCCTCTCACACAGTCTCGGACTTCTAGGGACTCATCAGAATCAGGTCTAGATTCCAGAATGTCAAGGTGGGAAGCAGAATGGTTTCCCCTGGTGACCAAGGCCTGCTGTCTGTGTGCCTGACACCACATTAGAGTGTTAAGAAGCACAAGAAGCGGCTCACACTGTGTTTTAAACCACTCATTTTCAGAGCAAAGAGTTGTGTCTGCTCAGAACTGGGACTGATGTGCTCCTGAGCAACAGCTTTGGAGTTGGGAAGCTCTTTGGAAGATGCTGAAAATGGTGGAGGATCCTCAAAGTCCATCTTCCAGTCTCCTTTTTCTAGTGGGAGACGCAAATGCTCTCCTAGACCTGGGCTCCCTTCTGCTTTCTTTCAAAGAACGGGTACCCAGAGAAGCTGTGCCAAAAATTCAGGTCCCCTACAGGATGGCAGTGCCTCTACAGGGGCGTTTCTAGCTCAGGCATGTGTAAACTTTCACACCAAAGCCTCACTTCACAGCTTAAGTCATCCTTTTAAACAAAGGGTCACTTCCCAGGGAACTCAAAAAGCATCATCAGTTAAAGTAGGATGCAACAACCCTCTTTTAAGTTTTCTTGGCAGATCTCTCACCTGAACACCACCCAAGAATGGGGCTCCTTATTGGGGAAGGAAAGCAGCCTTGGGGAAGGAAATGGGATGTGCTGTTTGGAGCAGATACTGATCTAAAGACCAGGGCACACACCGCTGTCAAAACCCCAGCCTGGTTGAAAATACCACTCACAGCAAATGGAAGAAATCTCATTTCCAAAAAAAAAGCCCAGATGCTTTTCATAGTGTCCGTGCTGGAAAAAAGACCACCTTTCTTTCCTTCTCTATTTCATGCACGATGCTATGAGTGTAAAATCATCTATAAGCTAACCCTCAGACAGTTTCTCAGGTTGAACCAATGAAGTTGGGATAACATTTGGCACTTGGCAATAATACAGCCAGGTTAAGGTATTTAAGCATAAATATAAACAATAATGAAAAAAACAAAAAAACAAAAAACCCAAACCAAGAAAATAAATAAGCCTTGCAAAAATTAAGACTTGTTCCTATTTAAATGAACACAGTTAGGGAAGCTAACATAATGGTGAAAATATTTTGTCAACTAACTCAAAGTCACTACAAACTTTATTTCTGTTCCTTCCTGAAGTTGAAATAGCATGTTACAATGACATTATAGTAAATATGGCCAGACAGGTTGTGAGGTATAGTCCTCTATTTTCCTTGCTTTTAAAGAAATAAAATACCTGTTACAGATCTCTTCTGTATAAAAATACTGCAAGTCTTTCTTTCTTCTTGTTTGCTGTATAGATCAAATACACAGCTTTTATGTCCATGGTTTTTTTTCTGTTATTCAGTCACTTAATATTCAAATGGCTCTAGGTTTTAGTAACACTGGTTTTTACTTGGAAGGATTTTTCACTTTTTTTTTTTTCGTTTGATATTTACTATCTGCATTAACAGTCAGTCAAGAGCACCCACCCTTTAGGATTAACAGATAGAAAACAAGTTTGCTCCTATTTTTAAGGCATTTATACTCAGTATTTGAGTGTCTTGTGGGTTTGAAATCTCAACCATTGCATTTCCAAAGCTGTTGCAAAGAACTCCTTTAAATTCTGCCATTTCTCAGCCACCACTTTTGACCTGCGATGCAACTTTTCTCCTTTTCCTCTCCTGAGCAACAACGTTTTGGTACCTTACACAGGAACAGGGCTGTTCTTTGTGTGAGTTTCTAGAGCTTTGATACTGCTGACAATCTTCTTTTGAGGGCCCACCACTGTAACGCCAACTTTCTTCATGTCACTGGAAAAAAAGAGAAGGTGTGTGAGTGAGGACACTGAGCTTCATAGCACCGACCTCAGCAAACAGCAGTGAACCTGCCCCTCTCACACTGCTGCACTGCAAGAGCCTCCAGGTACAGGGATATTGCTGAAACACAAGCCCTGGTGCATAAAACACTGAGAGCAACTGTCTGAAAACACAAGGGGGCTGAAAAAATTAGAGTGAAAACTCCTTTAGCCTTGTTGCATTTACCTACGTGGAAGAAAAGGCAACAAAACTGTTCCCCAGTGATGCAAGGGTTTGGGGGCAAGGGGGTCACTGCTGGATCAGCTGAGCCTCTCTAACACCTCCATCTCCCTGCCAATCTGCTGGCTCTTCCCGGCAGTGCTGACACATCACTGCCCTCTGAACGGTGCTCTGAACCCTGCTATCAGCACTGAGCTGAAGGAGTCCATGGCCAAGCTTCCAGTGTCTCCTCTTGTTTGTCCAGGATCTCCAGTCTCATTGTTCCTTGTGTAACACAGAGGTGGTTTAACACCTGTGAAGGGCTAATTAACCAGGGGCTCACAGGAAATTGGGCATTCCTAGAGGATTTCTGCACTGTCCCCAAAGGGTGATTGTTACAAAAAGCCATTAGCACCCTTTTTATAGATGCAATAATACACTAATTAATGGCATTGATGTGTTTAATTGTTGGTAGCACAGCTGCTGCATACTTCTCCATAACTTGTGTATCCAGTCAGCAAAACTGAGAATTAAGATTTCCTTTGGCATTAAATTTTTAACTGTACTTGATGCCTTTTCAGGTGCAGAAAGAATATTACCCTACACTTACTTGTCACTAGAACAAAGATGGATTGCATTTAGAATGTCATAAACTTGCCATTTGCTCACTTCCAAGCATAGCAGGAGGGAGTTCAGCCCCTGAGTAATTACTAGGAGGAGGAAAACAGCTACAAAGAATTTGTACCCTCACCTGGTTTGGTGGAATATGGCATGGGCAATAAAGGGAAAGACTGGCAATGTGCCAGCTGTAGAGAAACTCCCATATAAAACACAATTTAAAGAATCAACAGTGAAAGGAAATGGGACTAGTGTACCACATGATGCATGGTGCTACCGTATTGGAAGAAATTGGGAATTTCCTTGTAGCTAGTGAGAAGAAGCTGTGCGACCACAGCCTTCACACAGTCACCAGACATAGATTTCCTTCAAGGCTATTTTAACAAATAATTCCCATTTGCCTCTTTTAAGTGTAAGAAAATTTTAGCTAGGAATTTGGAATGCCTTATAAAAGTGCTACCTTTATGCTTTTGTCTGAACTTGCAGCTACGATGAAATTCCAGAGCAGACTGCAACTTACTCTGTGGAAATCTTGGCTATGGTGTCACAGGAGCTGTACTCCACCCCTGTGAAAATGTCCTTGCACTGCCCTGTCCGAAATCCATTGAGCCAATCGCCCGTGGTGCGGAAGGCTGAAATGTCAATGTTGCTTTGGTCCAGGAGGAGATTTGATGGCCTGAAATAAAAGAAAAATTCAATGAAATTTAGGGAGCAGGGAGAAATACGGATTTATTTTGTACCTAAACTTAGCAGTGGCAGGAGCACCCAGGCTGGATGTGGCTTTACTGTTTGTCTGTGGGAGTTCTCAGCTGCTGAGGCCACCACGGGACTGGTGCTGGCAGCTGTGACAAATGCTGTAGAATCATCCTGCTGAAGAGCTTCCCATGCCCGTGTTTAAATCACTGCAGCAGTCACAAAGTGGACTGTTACCTCACAATTTATTGTGCAAAGACTAAATTAGGTTATATTTATGTGATTCACGTAGACCCAAACATCACACAGACGATGCACACTCCAGGCTCCAAGTTGTGTGTGTTGGTAGAATTTGGTCATATCAAATGTTCAGAATATTGTGGCCCACTGACAAATCCTAAATGTTGCTACAAAGTTAGAAGCTTCAACAATAAGCAAAGTACCTTATTTTTATTGTTTTAGTGTAGGTTTAAAGCCAAGCATGTGCTTAGCTGCACTGCACCTGAGACTGAACTAGAGAATGTTCAAAGCAGTTATCTCTGCAACTTCACAGCCTATTTTCTGCCCCATAATTCTTTTTCCCTCTAGTAACCTGCACAGGAGTCTGACTACTGCTGCTGAACCCATTTGAAGTGACTTTTGTCACTGAAGGCAGTGAAAATGAGAGGTGGCTGGACTGACAGCATAATTTAAAGGCAGTGATTACACAGTGTAACAGGCAGGTGACAGCTACTGGAACTGGAGAACTGATCTGGGTTGTAAAACACTCTCTTCACTCCAAACCCAAGTCATCTCTGTTCATCACAAACAAACATAAATAGGAGGAGATTTTAAAGGCACCAAGAGAACCACATATTTAAACATAGTGATTTTAACCTCATAAGAAGCCTAGAAAATCCAAATCCTTTTCAATTCCAATATGTCTCAAATTTCATCAAAATCAGCAGCACTACAACAGCACATCCTTGCAATACCCCTGACCTGCCCTAGAATCAGGAGGTACCACATCAGTTACATAAGTAACATTAATACTTTTACCTTTCACTTTTGAAGAAAAGAACAATGATTTTTGGTATCTTAAACAGCTCCTTTAACTTCTGATGTTTTCCTAATTGTTATCAATCAGTTGATTTCTTTCAGGCTCAGAAAGTTAGTACAGTATTTTTTCCCTTTTGGGAACGCAGGGCATAATTAAAGAGCTACTTGGATGCTTGAAAATCTTAACTCCAATCACACACAATCAGTTTTCACCAGGTCTAAGAGCTGTGATGCCCCTGATGGGGCAGCTTTTCCTTGGCTACCTTCCCTCCAGAGCCCATCCAGGACTGTGATCACTGACACCAGTTCTGGACTTCACATGCTGGGAATAGCCATCCATGGAAAGAAAAGCAACAGAGGACACCAGAAACCTGCTCTGTCTGTCCTCAAAACAGCAGCTCACTTCATGTACCTGTCATGGTCAAACCAAATCTTAGACACCTACATGACACCCAGCTTTAAAGGCTCAGTTGCACAATTAGGCCCTTGATAGTTTTAATCAGTAGCTGTAAGACCTGAATTTCACTGACTACTGTTTGTCCTGTGAAGAGCCAATGGTTTTTATTTATAGTTTTCTGGGTATAGTGTCTGGAATCCCAAGATACTAATTAAGAGTATTTATGAACTGTTCTTAGTGATAAAGCCCAGATTTTTTTTCTTCTTTTTCCCAGCCTAGTATGCCTTTTTAACTTAAGTCTAATAAAACAAGGTCTGAGTCAAGAATCACTAATGAAAAAAAATGTATAAACAAGTTGAAATAGAACAGGTCTCTAGGATTAGGAATTAGAATGGCCCAAAAGAGCCTTTACGTTTATTACTTGGATCAAAGTATCATCATGACAAAAAATATGACCTAATTTCAATGCGAGTGACCTCAGAGTAACCAGCACTGTAAAGTATCATTTTTCTTCTTGCAGGATTCCAAACAAAAATTAGTTACTTTCCTCCTCAGAGAGGACATCTGGACTGTTTATCAACGGGCAGGAATTCGCCTCGCTGCGAAGAGCCCGCGATGTCTCCTCGTGTGCAGCAGGGGAAAGCTGGGCTTGCACAGCATCTGCACACCCTGGCAGGTTTTTTCCTCCTGACCCAGCCCCTAGACAGAAGGGCTGAACACGAAATTTATGGTCTGGGTGATGTGCGCCATGAGCTCACACTTTAGCAGACAAATTAGACGGGCTGCAGTCCGTGCAGCTGTAAACGACGTCCTGCAGGGCTCCACCTGATCTTTTACAGCTTTTCATAAATCAGTACCTACCACTTTCAGAAGAGAGTCATTAAAAAGAAATCATGGAAATTACATGTTTGCTCAGGGGAAGTGAAATAGAACATTTCTCTCCATCTTTTCTTCTCTCCCTCCCTCTTTTTTTTCTCCTTTTTTTTTAAACTCTTTTTACTTTGTTGCTTTGACTAACTATGATACACCTTCTCATATAATCTTCTGACAGCCATGGCAAGATTTTCTATCCTGTTCACCCTGACTGTCGTTTTGTTTACTACACCTACAAAGTTGTATTTACTGACACATGGTGCCCTGAATAAAAAAAACCAAAAAACAAACCAAACCAGCAAGACTCAGTTTTGGCGAGACAAATTGAACAGTGAGATGCCAGTTACAAAACATCCTGTAGCTGGAAGCTTTCTCTGGATGTGTCCATTACTTTAACAGTTGGAATTAACCTTTGAGCCATCTGCAGTGAGGAGAACTATGGTGTATTGTCATTAGTACAGATTTTTGTCATAACACAGGGAATATTTTGCTGCACTAACAAGAAAAACACAGACAACATCATTAGAACCCTTCCCAATACAGCATGAAAATCTCATCTCTGGTTGGCTGCTGTCTGGGGAGAAAAAAAAGACAAACTAACCTGTAAAATCCAGAAATTGAGACCAAGAAAATGAAAATGTCCTGCCACTTCTTCTGCAAATACACAGAGGAGCTGTGCACACACAATCCCAGACTTTGTACTGCAGGAGCCTCTCTCTTTCCATCCATTCCTCCAAACAGCAAAACCAGGCTTTGGTTTTTTAAATCTAGACTTTCCTTTCCACAGTCCATTTCTTTTAAAGAGGAAAGCTTTTCAAAAAACCAAAAACATAAAGTAATTTCCTGTGGCAAATTTTAGGTAATTAAAAGCTGATTCTGTACAGTGAAATTGCTCCCTGTGAGCCTGGTTGGAACACAAATCCTATGGGCTTTATGATTATGGTGAGCTGAAGCACAGAATTCAGGTCTAACAAGAATTTTATTTCAAGAGAAAAATAACCCCAAAACCAACAGGTGGCACAGAAAGCAAATTTCAGTTTTATCTTCTACAGCAATCAGAGTCATATGCATACATGTGTATCAACAGGAAACTAGTAAATAAATGACATGCCAAGGAGAAGTAGGGTTATTCTGTTTACTTGATTATCCCTGGGCCTTAAAGATAAAAATCTTTGGAGTTCCAAACCTTCATGCCTATTTTTAACATGCTCTTAGCAGAATTGGTAATCTAGTCCCTGAAGTACAATTCACCCCTTAAAGGGGGAGCATTTGCTTCTCCCAAGGGCCGTTGTGTTGTTTTTATACTCTCCAAATAAGCATGTTGTGGGCTGCTCCTTGGAGTGCAAGGAGAGCTGGAGAAATGAAGAGGGGCAACACAAATAACCAAAGGGAAAAACAATGCAGTCAAGGCTGCAAAAATGGTACACGTCTCTAAAAGTCACTATTACTTGTTTTCTAGCTCCATTGTTGGCAACCCCCCCCAAAAAACCAACAAACCAACCCCAAAAAAACCACAAAAAAACAACCCAACTTACCATGGCTTCCACTGGGATAACAAACAAATAAAATTTCAACTGCCTCAAAGGTAAATCTTTCAGTCTTCCCTACTCCTTTAGCTGCTCCTCAGAACATGATTTTCAATGTGCTCCTATTTCTCAGCATCTTAGTGGAATAATAAATCACATGCCTGGGTGTATCAATGCCCCTTCATTTACTGTTTCCCAAGACCAAACAACTAAAGGCAAAAAAAACCCCAGCACATTGCTGAATTATTTTTTTTTCCTCTCATAACACAGCTTAAGCTGTGCTTTTAAGGAAATACAGGCACATGGCCATTTCCTGGGATGTGTAACTGGCTGACAGACCCTCAATGCCAACCACTCATTATTGTTAGGACAGTCTGTAAGCTCCTCAGAACAGGCAAAGAAAAATGCTTCCTAAAGCTCTTAAAATGCTTAAAAGCTCCCATTTGCTGTGGAGAGCTTCCCTTTAGATCTCACTTTTGGCTGCACTGTTGTTGCCTATAATCAAAAGACAAAAACTCCTCACACCAGTGTTAGAATAATAAAGTAAAAAGCAGACCTTTGTCTGGAAGCTTCCAGGTGTCCCAGCAGTGATGGGCACACCCAGAACCAAATTTCTGTGGTTGTATAAGGTTAATTAATTAGGATATTTAACAGGTACATCCAATAACCCAACCCTGGGTCAGCCCCTTGGAGTTGGTCCAAGGTGTTCTCTGCCCCACTTCTTATTGTAGCCGCCCTACTTGGAATAAAGATTATTTATTAATTTAAACAATAGTTCAGGGATGTGTTTAGAAAGTCAGCTTATTGCTCCACAATCTAGGGGGAAAGGGCAGGAAAAGTACAGGAGCTGCGGCCATGCATTAACAATCTACCAAGCTACAAATATATGAGAAATATATAAAAAGCTCAGACATCACTGCAACTTTCTATTTTTGTCACCTCTTTCCAGCATTCCTAGTGTGGAATTGCCATCACCACTAAAGAGGGCTCCATGAGCTGAGAGCAGCAGAACAAAAACCCCTTGGAAATCTCAATAAACAGCAAAACCTCCCCTCCCCATCAGGCCACCCGCTGCATTTCTATTTAAATTATCCAGCACCCAACCTGTAAATGTAAATTCCTGCCTGAGTTTCCCGGAGTGGAGTGGAATTAGAGGTCTGGAAGTGCAAATAGATGTTTTACTGTCCCTGCTAACAGCCAGCCCCTGCTCACTTCCAGCCACTCACTTTGGAGGGACAATGGCCCTGTCGTGCCTGCCCCAGGCTCAGTAATAATGACTGCTGGGGAAATCAGGTAAAAACAGGGCTTTTCTGTCTCTAGCTGAATGAAGTCCCTAAAAACCTCCTCAGTCTAACCTCTGCACAATCCAAACTATGCTTAGACACCGAGGAGTAGGACTTTCTGTATTTCATTTTGTGATTTGTAGTTAAGTTTCTTTTCCCCCCCTTCCATGAATTCATTATTTTATGTTTATCAGGCTTCAGAGAGAGAGCTGGAGTTTTAAGTTTACATTACTTGAAATCTTTTAGAGTGAACATGAACAGTCTGGGTTTAGGATGCAGATTATGTTGTTGCTGGATTTTAAATCCACAGAATCTTGCTCTACACAGCATTTGGCCAAACTCAAACCCCGTTGTTAAGACCCTTACAAAAGCCAAGGAAAACTGAAATCTCCTCCTCTCTTCCTGGAAGTTCCTAACAGGGAGAAGTAAACAAACAATATTACAGCAGGTCAACAATATATGTCAAGTGTCTGAAGCCTTCTGACCTGAATGGCAAAAAAAAAAAAGGGACTTCTCAACAAAGTGTTCAGCCAATCTAAACAGTAATTTCATTCCAAATATTTTTGTAAAAACAGGACTTGAATTAAGCTGCAAAAAGGAGCCAGTCTGAATTTTTTATTTGCCCTGTTCACTGCTCCTTTTGTGTTTGATTTTCATAAAAACCCTACCAAGCTAGAATGCAGTGTTTCCACAGAATTATCACATTTTAAATGGAAATAAACTTTGTGAGGTAAAAACGTCAAATTTTCAATTGTAAGCACTGCCCCTGGATGTCACCAGTGAGAGCAGCACAATGAGAGACAACAAAGCTAAACATGTTTAGCAGTGAACCCTTGCAAACAATTACTCACAAATAACAGCTCTACCCAAGCCAGGGTAATTCAAACAACGTATCAAATTTAAGCAAATCAAGGTAGGTAGGGTTGCAAACAACTTGCTAACACGTAAAAGAATGAATGAGCAATTAATTCTTCATACGTGTTTTTTCATCAGGAAGAATAACTGATCCTTACCCCCTAAATTTTCTGGGCTATATGAAAAGAATTTCAGCTAGGATTTTTCTGAAATATCCTGAATTCTCCCCTTCCTTGCAATGCAATCAATTCCTCTTCCTCTAAATATGTGCTTGCAGTATAGAGAAACAACAACAGCAATACCTGGTACTGACTTTCCACTACCAAAAACAAACACAGAAGCAGGTTGGGATTTTTTTGGTGCAGATTCTGTGTCAGTTTTGCAAACAATCAGAGGCCTGGCAGAAATCCAGAATTTCTAGAAATCATCGGTGGGAATTAGAAACAAATTTCAATTTTCTTTCAAATGGGGGTTGTGCATTAACTCAGGTATTCCCACTTCATAGGCTCATGAAGACTAAATGACTTCAGTCCCCCCCTACATCACGGATGTGAACACAGACAGCAAATTTGGGAAAGCTGCCACAATGTTTGAGCTGCCTGAATCCCGTGTCACAACCCTCATACCTCAAGATCACACTATACCATGACACCTTTGGGACACATAAATGCTTTAAATATATTAAATTACACACTATGTTTTAAATATGTTTTTTTCAAATGGCCATGTAAGAGTAAGATTCATACACACAAAATGGTAATACACATTGTAAATATATATACAGAAATATATATATATACATAAATTCAGAATCAGAAATTTAACTAAGAATTTAAAAACCATAGATATAAATCACTGAAAAAAGTGAAATGGATGAAACAAAATTTCATGAGTCCATTTCAGATTTGTAGTGTACACAAAGTGCTTCCAGTTGCATGACTCAAGTTACATTTTTTCCCCACACAAACGGACAAACAGCTAAAGAGCCATTTCAACCTCACCAACTTGCTTGCAGGTGGGTGAAGTGATTCTGACTCCCCAACCCAAGCTGAGAAAAGTTTCCATCTGCTTTGTATCTGCATGAAATGTTCACAAATGTGAAGTAATACACAGTGGACTGAAAAAAAATAAGCTCAAGAGGAAAAATAATGAAATTGATCAAAACTGGAAGAACGATGAACTCACTCCCACCCTCAAGATATCCAAACAATCTAAGGACTCTGCTAGAAAAATGAACATCGTGTTCAGAAAACAGGAAAGAACAGCAAGACATAAATCAAATAAAAATATCATGAGATTGTGCTTTAGAAAAGCGCATGGCTTGTACTGAGCTCTGTTCCTACAGCTCCTTACAGAGCTGGTTAACACCAGGCAGCCTAGGGGACACAAAAACCCCGTGTGTCCAGGACTAGTGCAGGTCTATTAGCAAGAGCTCAAGGTGGCCACCTGATTAAAAAGTGAATTTTGACAGGTAAGAAAGAAATCAGCCCTACTCTGTACTTTACAAGGAAAAGAAATGGAATTTTCACGTGAATCTGAGATGAAACACAACACCAGGAAAGGTATTATGAAACATTTGCTGTGCTGAGGGTACAAAAACCTTTTGTCGGTGTAAGGTTCAAAGGCACGTAGAATGATCTGCAAAGCGATGATCAATAAGGATAAAAACATCCCCTCGAGTATCAAGAAATTATTAGATACCATGGAGAGGCCTGAGGGGATAGAAAACATTAAAGAAAAGAGAGAATTGAAGGCTTTGACTCCTCCTCTGTGAGGTATTAGTGTAAAACGTGCCTGGGCTGTAGCCTGGAATCAGATGTTCAGCCAAGCACATCCTTCAGTGGAGGTCAGTTAACAGCAACCAGCACCCAGAGGACAGGGATATCCTATGCACCTCCAGAAATATGTTTTTTAAATAGGATACAACAGTGCTGTGACTATTTCAAACAAACATCAGCCCTAAAATCTGTAAGAGGAGACAGGTTTTGCATCTGCAGCAGACGTCGTCGGGTTAAACATTTTTCCCTGACCGAGTACAGCCGGAACACCTACAAGCATATGGTGGGCATCAAGCTTTAGCATTCCTCCAGTAGCACCACAGACACAGCTAAAAGAGAGCTGGGACCTCTATAACCTAGATTAATTGCTTATTATGGGTAGGAGGGGAGGTGGTGTGGGAGTGCTGCAGCCTCAAATAACAACTGAGAGCAGGCACTTGAGCCAAAAGGAATCCCTGGAGCCCTGGGGGCTGAGTCCCTGAGTGCTTTCCCCCTGCAGTGATGTCTGTCCCTCTCTGGCTGCTGACAGCAGAGGAGCACTGGCAGGGATCCCACTGTGCCCCCTTCTCCAGGAGCTGCCCTGACTCACAGCCCTCAGAACCAGTTACATATCCCTGCACACAAAGCCTGGGCAAGGCCCCACCCCGTTTTAAGTCTCACTTCTCATTTTTCTGGCTCATTTTTCTCTGTCAGGCTGTCAAAAAGCAGCGCTGAACCTCCAGGCTCAGTCCCTGGCCACCAGCACCAGGGGCTGTTACCTGCCACCAGTGCCTCTTGGCAGGACACCACAGGGCTGTGGAGCTGGCTGCAGATTTTCAGCCCTGTCTAAGGCTTGAGATGAGTCTAAGGCTTGAGATTAGTCTGCTTTGACAATGATTTCATGGCACAGGACTGCCCAGCGTCCCTCACTTGTGTTTTTATGTCTGCAGACACTGACAGTGCGAGATGGAGAGATCATGGATCACACATTCCCTGAACTTGCAAGAAGCTCCTTCCTAGAGGGAAGGGCTTGGGCTCACCCATGCTGGGACCCCACAGTGCCCTGCCTGACACCAGGGAGTGAGTGAGGAGCTGCAGAAAGGAGAGAGACTGCACTGCCTAGGAGGGAGGTGGCAGGGTGTGGAAGGGTAATTGGGAAGGAAGGAACAAATAAAATCACCTTTGACACTGCCCTCAGAAATGCGCTCTGTATCAAGCAGCAGGAGGAGCATTTCACTGAGGGCTCACCTAAAGCAGCTGTGAGAAGCTCCCTACCATGCAGGCAACCTCCTTCCTTCCCTGCTTGCCTCCCCAGGAGCAGAGAGCATGGCACTGTGTTAGGGATGTGCAGCCCCTGCCATCCTCTGTGCCACTAAAGCACAGAATGGAAGAGAAGCAAAGAGAGCATGAAAGAGAGAGAGAAGGGAACAATATCCCCCTGTGGAGCTCCTGCACAGAACCCAGCAGGTGGAAAAGGTGCCCAGACTGGATTTGGTCTCCATTAGAGGGTATCAGCTTCTACTGGCTATGAACAGGTAACTGGAAATTATGGTTGCATGTTGTTTTAATCTCTGTTGCGGTTCAAATCTGTAACTGGACCACAAATAGGAAGCATTTTGCTTCTGTTTTTAATGTAAAACATGCAGCCCTGTTTTCTGCAAACAAGTCTCCAAACCCAAACAAGATAGTTATGATTTCCAACTCCCCAAGTCATCAGATGGCTGCAGCATATCCCTAGAAAATAATTCTTTGCAGTAACTGTTTGCCACATAGTGGTGGCAAAGTGTTTGGAAGAAACGTACTTGACTGAGAAAATGCTGTTTAAATGGTTTGGTGTTTTTCCCAAAAATTATTAGATACCATGTGTTGTGGTTTTTTTTGTTTGTTTGGTTTGTTTTTTCTGTCACCTCCCAGAAATAATTGCTTCTGTAAGCTTGTTGGCTTCCTATGTGTTAAAAACTCACCAAGCAAAATTACTGAAACCTAATTTTGTGCGAGCCATCTTCTCTCAATATATAAATTTAAAAGCAGAGCCCATTAGTATGACTGCCTTTCTCCTCCCATCTCTTCTTTCTTTTCCCCCTCTCTGGCATGGCAGCAGGAGGTAATTAGAGTGGCCAGTCTCTAGCTGAGGATGCAGCACAAAGCTGGGGCCAAGAAGACGGAGCGAGGTCCATGGCAGTCACACAGCAGGCTGCAGGCTCAATGCAGTTCTTTCCACTGCCTTTGCTCCATTTCCCTCAGCCTTCCCATTCAATTGCCATGCTGGGAAGTATGCTGCATCACAAGGAGAGGTCTGACAGGAGGTTTTCTGTGTTCCCTTTTGAAACTTGCCTCGTGTCAGGCTCTGGTCTCCTGCCCAGTGAAACGCAGAACACCCTCCAGGGCCTGGATCTGAAGCAGCAGAGGAGCAGAGTGCTTTGCTCCCTGACTCTGCCTGCTTTGCTGACAGAGGATTTGGCTCTACCATTCATGCTAGAAATAATTTTACATCTTTTACACTCCTTCTGTAAGAGTATGACATTTTGTGCATTGTACAAACCAATTCTCTTTAACCCTACTTAACTAAAGCTCTTCTATCATCACATCTTCATTATGCCCTTAGGTGTCAACACACTCTTGAGCTGCTCTCTCTCAATGAGATAACTCTTATCTCATCATAGTGATGATGTTCCAGAGTGTGTTGAAAACCCAGGATTAAAAATGGATGTTTTTAATGCAATTAGGAACATTGCACAGGTTGAAAATTAATTCCTAGTTAACACATTGATCTAAGAGGGATTGTAAGTACATTTTTAGGTCTGCGAGCACTACTGAAAGAAAAAAAAAAAAAAAAGATTATTCGTATGATTAAAGATACCATGACTTGTCAAAAGAGAGCATAAGTGTATTTGGACCCAATTCAGAAAGATACTTAGGAACACGGCTGGCTGTAACCTATGAAACACTAAGCACTTAAAACACCACCAAAGAGCAGAAGGAAAAGGAAAATCACACGATGGCCAAATCTGCCAGCTGTGTTTTTCTCACTAAACTCTGCTCAGTCTTACAGTGCTTTAAGGTTTCATACCCTTAGCATAAAAATCTTTCACAAGTTGGATAAATAATAGCAAATAACTAATAAAAAACAACAGGGCAATAATAAGAAAAATAGTATTACATCCTTCTCTCTACAAACAGCTACAGTTGAAAGGTGAAGGGGCAGTAGAGAGAGCAAACAAATACTAACTACAGGAGATGAAGGAATCAAAGAGGTTCACAGGCAATATAAGATCTACTATGTCACCTTGCCGCCGCGTTGGTGATGATTTTCAGACTGCTGGGATTACGGATCAGTTTATCCAGGATGCTGACAATCTGCTCAAATTTGGGTCTGTTATTCCTGTCTTTCTGCCAGCAGTCCAGCATCAGCTGATACAAGGCAGCTGGGCAGTCCATGGGAGGTGGCAAGCGGTACCCTTCATCCACAGCCTTAATCACCTGCACAAGGAGAAAAGTTTGTGGGAACTTAAAGGCACTTTACAGCAACTCGGTTTTTATCAGCTGTGCGAACGTTAACGTGGACATTCCGTGTTTAAACAAATGTGTTTATTCACCAATTGTCTTGTCTTGCAATGCCTCTCCTTTATCTGCAAAGTAAACCAGGCAGCAGATTAGGCATGCAGAAAGGGGAGTTAAGATACTGTGTGTGACTTTGAAGAAGGTGAGTGTGTGGAAAGGATCTCAAAAGTTCACACTCAGTTGAACTAAATCCATAAACAAAAGCCACAGTTAGCAAGTGCTTGCTAAAGAATGCCAAACTTCAAAAGGTCTTGAATATCTCTCCTCTGATTACCCTCAGCAACACATGCTTTCCACATCCTCCAGTGGACAATGAGCTACAAAAAACACAACCTTTCCACATCCTCCAGTGGATGACAATGAACTCGAAACACCAGGGGAAAAAACAACCTACCCTGCCGAAAAAATCAACCTGCCCCCTCACGGGCCATCCTGAACCAACGGACAAAAGGTCTTGCAGATGATGTCACAGGGCCACAAAATGTTTTTAAAACTTACCTCATGGATAACTACACACTTTCTACTAGGTCGTGCAAGTCCAGTTCCTTATAATTTGCCTAGACTGACAAAATTTGTCTAGATTTTCTGTAATTTCTCCAGATTTACACAACCAAAACCAAGATTCCTTTTGAATTTATGCTGTCCAGAAGCATTTTAATCCAGCCTTTTTCACTAGAATCTAACACCTCTTGATCAGGCCTACAGTATCTATGGCCCCATAAAGAAACCCCAAACCAATTCAGGGTAGAAAATGATAAAGCCATATTCTGTTAATCTTTCCTTTTCATCTGGGTCAATTAATTGAAAAGCAGAACAAACTATTCTCAATCAGAACAAGGACAAGAGAACAGTTAATGGTTTAAGCAGCCATGAAGGAGAGGCACATAAATAGATTATCCTTCCGTTTCTGATCTTAATGGGATATTATTAAGGCATTCCACTAATATATCAGTCTGCAGGATACATTATTCTCCACAAAAATATTCATTACCAATTAAAAGAAATACATCATTTTCTGCAGTGACTTGGTTGCAGAGGTACCCATTTAAAAGGAAGTTTTCTGCTCTTTCTCCTTGTTCTACATAAAGTAGTACAGAAAAATGTTTGACTACAACTAAGTTACTGACTTATTCTAATTTAGAACTGGTAACAATATATATCAGCTCCTTGGAAAATCTATTTGTGTGAGTGACTGCACTCCATAAAATTTGGTCCGTAAGAAACTCTGTGGAATAAATCTAAAATTAATAAAACAACAGAAAAAGAACTCAAAATAGATATAATAAAAATCTTCTTTGGGGAAATGTTATGCTTCTTTAAAAAATACTGGGAGAGCTCCATTAATCATTTGGATTGCAGGCTTGGACAGTTTACTAATGTTACAAAGAAACCTGTATTGGAAGTCTAATCAGATCACTCTCCTTCTCTATTTTATCCATTGATTACTTCCAGAAGCATTTTGGTTTCATTAAACTCTTAGCAGAAATGCTGTGCTTCTCTTTTTCACAAGTGCCAAGGGCAATTTATCCTGTGCATTTGACATTTACAGAAAACTTCTACAGATCATTATACAAGTGGAACCAAAGGGGATCAACAAAAATTTAGGCGGGTTTTCTAACAACGAGCTAAGGAATGTAAAAGGCAATGACCTCACTGCAGTGGAATTATTTGCATCATCTTACAGAAAACCACCAATGGGATAAAATTCTCTACTCTGCTCCTTCAGAGGTCCAAAACACTCTGCTATAAAGATGGTGAGTTTTTTAAGTTCTAATGAACTTTTACATGACCAGGGAGATCCGGCGATGTTCATCTCCACACCTTACCCGGTGCCACCATCAAAAACTCAGAGCCACCTGGTCCTGGCCTCCTTTCACAGCTTGATTCCCTATCTGAGAACATAACTCAGACAACAATTTACTCACATCCTGGTTGGACATCTCCCAGTAGGGTCTCTCCCCATAAGACATCACCTCCCAGAGGACAATCCCATAGCTCCAGGCATCACTGGCTGACGTGAACTTCCGATAGGCAATAGCTTCTGGGGACGTCCATCGGATGGGAATCTTGCCCCCCTGGGAGCAAAACAAAACCAGAGAGTCCATTTGACTGTCCTGCAACAAATATGATTTTGTGTGGTTGATTATTTTATCTCTGAGATTCTCAGTTAATAGTTACTCTCAGTGATATTGGTGTAAAAAAGCTCATTGTAAGCTGGAAAACACTGCTGCCATTTGTTGCAAGAGCAAAACAGAGAACAAAATACATTTCAGTGCAAAATCTACTGATATCTAGCAGATTTACCATAGATTTATCTATCTACAATACAGCTATATACTGCAGTACAGCATACATACTTCACAGACACACACACACATATACTTCACTTATATATGCGTGTGTGTGTGTGTGTGTGTGTGTGAGAGTAGCATAATTTGCACAGATAAGAGTAAATGGTAAATCAAGCCTGGCTGATTTTCAGTTATGAAATATTTGGAAACTTCCACAACAGTCATATAGCACTAAAGGTGAAAAACCCAGTCCAAGGTCCTTGCTTGTAATCCAGGTCCTTTTGCACAGCACAGGAGGGCTGGATTTGGCTGATTTTAAGGCACTGAAGTGAATTCCCTGTCAGTGTGGAACCTGCATGGCTACACCAGGCTTTCTAGGACATTCAAGGAAAATAAGAGGCCATGATGTTGCTTCATCTCTGGACTAAAGTTTACCTGGCCAA
>VZUA01065395.1:5139-18212 GCA_013401035.1 Horornis vulcanius
GAAGGATGGAGGGAATGAACATTATAGTGTAACTAATAATTAACATATGGGTAATAGCTAAAAATGAATAGAAAAATCTTAAATATTTACTTTGGTGTTGTATCTTTTGTTGTATGAGATGTGGTCTGGCTTGGCCTGTCCTGCAAAGCTGATTGTGTCCCAGCTCACAAGAGAAAGACCTTTTCAATGTAAGTTCCCTAAGCAGTAAAATATACTCTGAGAAGTAGTAGGCGAAGTGTTATTCCACTTGTAGAAATGGGAAGGTAAAAAGTTAATCAATTCTAAAATAAAGTCCATGGAGCAGCTGTTTCAAATGAGGGCATTGCACTGCTGACAATGAGGAGAGTTAAGGTAGTTAGCCTGAAATTATAAAATTATTTCCAAGTATTAATTTGCTTAATAAATTGTTCCAATAAATAATAATGTTTAGACAAAACACAGTGAAAGAAAGCCCTCTTGAAGATTTTAAGACTTTCACAAATTTAACTAACTTGTTCCTTAATTCTAAAAAGTAGGACTAAGGAATAATACTGACTTTTTTTTACTGATACACAGTTTTTAACATCACACCTTACTGTAAATTTTTTTGACTTTGGGTATAATGCACATTTGGTAGGCTGATGCTACAATACATGAAGTATATTTTCCTTTTATTCATTTTTCTGAAACAAAAATATTAGTACTCTGGGGACTGGCAACACGGCATGTAATCTAAATTCCTTGCAATTTCTGTAGTATTTTTAAAGGATGTATGCATTGACTCACTCCACATTTTAGGTTTAAATGATTGCCACAGAGAAGTTTCACTTTAAAAATGGGATTAGGCAACTTTGGTGACATTGACTTAGAACAAAAATTAGGCCCTTAAGTGCTGAAAATACATTGGAAAAAAAGTCTCAGCCCATGCAACCCTGATGGCAGCAACTGCTTGCTACTTTTAAAAATCTCAGTCTAAATTTGAATGAGTGCCTAAGTAAACATTCAGAACTTGGTTCATAAACTAAACTATGGGAAATCTGTCCTGAAAAACACCAGGGGTTTTGCCTACTAATATGCCCAAAGGTGTGCCTGGAGTCATTAGGGAACAAAGACCTGTCTGAGAAACATTATGAAGATTAATAACTGTGCATACAAGATTGGAAAGGAGCAAGCAGAGGGCATATTGCTTATTGCCTGTATCTATCTGGGACTGGGATGAAAAATAAATCAAATCCAGAAAGGTTTTCAAAGAGGTTTTAGAAAAAAATTAAGAGCTGTATCAGGGCAAGGATGGTCCCAGAACAAGTACAGCTAACCTTTCTTCCTACCTCCTAGAATATTTGAGAGAAATAAAACCTTCTCTGAAAAGGATGCTGATGGTAAGATACAGATGCAGTATTATCATATTCATTTCAGTAGCAGAATGAATTTTTCCTTGCTGGGATAACTGAGAAATTTTCATTTTGAATGTTTATGCATGTAAGATGATGAGGTGCATTAGAATAGGTTATCTGGATTTTGGCCATCTTGTTTCTCAAACAAATAATTTTTCTTAGACAATTCACACTTCAGGAATATTTGACATAACTATGTGTAAACGAAAAACCTAGAGGATGGCTCATAGCCTCCTTGTGTCTTTATTCCATTGATTTGTGAAACACCAGACAATAAATAAATTAAGCAATACTTTGTTCTTACACCTAGAAGATAAACAATTACCACATATGCATGCAGTATGGTGTGAGAAAGTGGAGTATCTTGGGAATTATTATTATTAACAAAGAAGAGTTGAATTTCATGTTCCATGGAAGATCTAGCCCTCTGGGGTGTACAGTAGAACTCCTGGAATAGAAAGGGAAAGAAGGAGATGTATGGATATAATGTCAGTCATGGATTGCACTTGCTTGGCTTGAACTCTTAAAAATTGCTCAGGTCAGAAGTAACAAGATAGAGGGAAATTGATTCAATCAGTTTTAAAGCAGTTTTCATGAGTTACTGTAACAAAAACTTGACTGATCTTATTCCCTTCGTTAGAAACAATGAAAAGAAATAGTGTCTGCAGTTTGCAGGGTCTTATTCTTCAGACTAAAGTCATGTGGAGGAGTGGATTTGATTGTAGCTGCCTGCAAACTATTGTGATGTGTTCATGCAAAGGGTAAAATAAAAGAATTTTGTAGTATGCAGTTCTTTTCCTTGCAAAGTATAGTTTCTTCTAATAAGCACCACCTTGCTATCCACTGAAGGATTAATCAGATTGGTGCATGTCGAAAGGATTGGACTCTGGCAGAAAACAGTCAAGGACCCAGACATCAATTCTATCGGCAGACAGCTTTTTTGAAGCATTTGTCCACAGGGATAAATTCACCTTGGCTTGTAGAGGAAAATGCAAATGGCACATACCTTCTGTGCTTGAAGTGTTTGTCGTTGTCTCTTCGTGAGGAATATGCCAGAGATGAGAAGATTTTGTTTTCATCAAAAGTTCTGCGAAACTGCCATCAGCAGAAGCTGTAGGGAAAACAAGCTGGATCAAACTACATCCTTTGACATGGGCTTAATGCTCCCTTCACATGACAGCTAGTGGGGTGTGTCTGGTTTTGCAGCCAAGAGTATAATTCTTGTGAAAGATTAAAATAAGTTTCAGTACAGGATTAGAGCAAATCAAGTTTCACAAGCGGTGAGAAATTTCCAGAAAAAAAGGTATTTTGTACTTAGTATTGCTTTCCCCTTGACCTTTCTTTATTTCTGTAATTATAATGTCAAAATCCAGAAGTTAGGTGGAGAGACTCAATACAAAATACCTCTACTCTCTAGGGTGATCATGGCATTTGCCCTCACAAAGTCCAGTTTGGCTTCTTCTCTTTGCGCGTTTCCAGACCCTCTAAGTTTTTTTGGTTTCTAGTCTGCCCTTTAACAATGTCATCTTCCTTTTAGGACACCATTTTTCATTTTCTCTCTGCTTTATCCAAAGAAGTGGAAAGATCCACACCATTTGCTGAACAATATTTAAGCTCTTAAAGTGACCACTAATTTTAACACTGACTTATGGGCAACAGCCTTAATGCTGAGTAGTGGTATTTGTGATACTGATGACATTTCTGAATGTCAGCTGCAATCATTTTGTTCATAATTGGTTCTGATTACAACATTTATTTTCATCAGTTTCAGTTTAGAACCTCTGTAGCGTTAATAATAAAATGCACTGAATGTAAAAAGCACACAACTTTTTCTGCAGTGCTCCTGAGACCCCTCTGTGGTGTTCTTGGACATGAAAAGATTCTGCTACATTCTGTGGACAGCACAGAATATGTCATAAGTAGTATATTTGTGACATTTTTCAATGGAATTAATAATTGATGCATTGTAGTATTATACAAGAATCACAGCTGCAGTATAAGACAAGAGCCTTACATCTGGAAATCACTCTGCAGGAGAAGAGCCTTCAAAATATAAACCTTTTACTGTCACCATGGACAGAATGCTGGACACTCACAACACACAAACGTCCAGGTTATAAACTTGCAAGTTGCATTAACATGGCAGCTAAATTTACTAGTCTGAAAGCTGCACTTGTAAAATATTTATGAATACATGTGGTTGTCACTGCAAAGAAACTGCACTGTCAGCTCAATCTCTCTCCCTAATTGTTTCTTCTCCCTGTCTTCCCCCCACTGGAATGTATTCCATGATATTCAAAACATGACCCTTACCTTTTACTTTTTACCTTTTACTTAAAAAATACCTGCGTGGTAGGTGCAAAAGAAAAAGATAAGAGCTGTTTTCATGATATTTTGGTCAGTGTTTTATCCACTCAGCAAGGTTTCAATTTGGTATACCTTAAAGGGAAATTAAATCTCTTTTTCATGTCTGTATTTTCTACAAATTAAATAATGAACTGTGAAGAATGATTTGATTTTTTCCCACAAAATTTAAACTGTTCAGTAAGTCATCCAGTGCAGTGCTTTTACAAGTGCCCTGGATAGCTGCCTAACTCGGCTTTGTCAGAAGAGAGGCTTGACAATGAGGCTCGAATGCTTCAAAAATATGCTGCATGCTTTAAATACATATTGTACATTTCAGTTTTCTTTGTCCCAAAGAGATCACAGCTTTCATATTTAAATGATGACCAATTTTATGTCTATATTAATCTTGTTTATGAACACTTGCATTACTGTGGAATGTCCTTGTGTACGTTTTAGGGGGCTCAGGAGCTAAAGAGACTATACAAGAAAGGAAACAAAAGGAAGAAATCTTATTGTTTCCTTACCTGACAGTACTTTGACATCAGTGTGGTTTTCCTTCAAGAGGTGTTCAGGGCTGGATCCTTTCTTAATGTAATATTGAATTGGTGTTCAGGGCTGGATCTTTTCTTAATGCAATATTGAATTGGGGTAGGGAGGAGGGGACAACAAACAAGAAATTAAAATGTTCATTTGAGTCTTCAAGTCACTCAGTTGTGACTGCATGCACACAACAGGTATGAACATATTTATATAGCACTTTAACATCTTTAAACACTGCAGCCCAAAGTACCAGTGTATTGGTACTGAAGCTTGGGGCCCAGGGCAAAGGGGGTTCTCACATGAGCTTGGAGAAGCAGCTGTGGTCCCTACCCAGCTGCATGTCCAACATTTCAGCATCTCCAACAATTAAAAAAGCTCCAAAATCAGGGCTGATATTGCTAAAAGCAGTGCACCTTTGCCAATAAATGTCCCACTAAAATGAGCCCACACACCCACCAGACTCAGCAGCCTCCACATCCTTGGGATCTAACTGAAGAGGAACTGCAAAGTCCTGCACTTCAACAAGGGGCATTGCCAAGTTCTGCAGCTGAAGAAGAGTAATTCCATGCACCCATTACAGGCTGGGGGCAACAATCCAGAAAGCAGCTTGGTAGTAAAGGATTTCACAGTCCCTGTGGACACCGTGCTGAACATGAGCCAGCAATGTTCCAGGGTGGCAGTGAAGGCTAACAGCATCCTGGGTTGCATTAGGAAGACGATAAGCAGCAGGTTGAGAAAGGTGATTATTTTCCTCTACTCAGAACTGGTGATACCATGCCTGAAGTGCTGTGTCCAGTTCTGGGCTCCCCTGTACACAATTGACTTGAGCACACTGGAGCAAGTTCAGAAAAAGGCCATGAAGACAATTAAAGGAAAAGAACATCTGATGCATAAGGAGAGGCTGAAAGGGAGGATTATTCATCTTCAAGAAGTATGAGGATGATCAAATACTAGAACAAGTTTACCCAGAGAGGTCACAGAACTTCCGTCTCTGAAGATAAATGGAACTAGACCGGGCAATATTGGCTTTTCAATTAGCAAGCTGCCCCAGCTGACATTTCTCTGAGCAGGAGGGTTGGATTAGGTCATCTCCAGAGGTTCCTCCCAACTTCAAACATTTTGTGATTCCCTGGTGGCCAGAGTTTGATCATGCTCCTTATGGACTCTGGGATAAGTACAGATAGCATGGGTCAGAAATTGTGTGGGTATAATTTTAACAGAGAAACCTGCATGTCTGTAGAATTCTGGTGCTGGGGTTTTGGCTCCTTGTTCTTCTGGTACTGTGGATCCCTACAGTTCAGTTTGGCTTCTTCCCTCCTCACAGCAGTGCTGGGATGGCTGTTGACCCCCTCATTGGCACCAATCTATCTGAAAGAGAGGGAGGGAGTTGTTTGGGGCCCATCCTTATGGAGTCTCATTCACCACAGTCCTGGCTGTGAAACGAGCATCACCAAACACTGCAGACCATCTGGGACGCTTCTGTGCCGGCAAACTGCTGACTGAAGTGTGGGTAAAGAGCTCTGGCACGCCACTCTCTGAGAGTGCTCAAAGCAATATCCGATACAATACTGGCGCGAGTGTGCGAGCTCGGCTGCACAGAGACTGCACATAATGAAATCCTTGTTATATAACACAGCTGATGGATAGGGATGGATATATATTCACCAACTGACGTTTCCAGGGGTGAATATTACCAAAATCTTTATTCACGTTGAAACATGTGATATAGCTTTTTCCTCCGCAGGAAAAAAAAAAAATGACTGCAGATGTCTGTGACACTTGAAAAATCAAAGTCTTTCAAAGTAATAAAGGCAATGCTCAGAAAATATTATGAACAGTAGCCCTACTACAGTATTTCCTTTAAAGAGACATCTGGGGTGAATTAGGGTGCTGCTCAGGCTGTGGCACTGCTACAGATGTCGAGGTGTAAACGTGTTTTGCAGGGACTGTAGATATGTGATCATGTACAGACCTTTTATTAGGAGCTCAAGCACTATATTTCCAGTAATATGAAGAATGACAGAGAAGAAAAGAAATACCTTCTGAGTTTGAATTACAGCCACACCTAATGAGCTCAGAGGTGTTTTTCACTCAACTTTAGTATTACTTTTCAGCTCCTGTAGCTTAAATGAGGCTACTGATCATAACAGTAAATATGGGCTCAAAGAATATCCCAAGAGGTGTCATTAGTAACATATTACATCCTTTTCTAATTTGTACACTTACCGTGTTGCAGGATTTCACAGGACTGATGAAACCTCCAGAACTGCATGTTTCCCTCAGCAGTCTACAATAACCCTTAGTCTGAATGACATGTATTATTTCCTTGTTGAACATGTGATGTAGAGGTTTTAGTAAAAGATTTATTGCAAGGAAAGCTAGATGTTTTATTTCCAGCCTAATTGAATACATTATTGCTCTGAGTTTAAAAATGCTGTGGTGATATATTACACCTCAATACAACTGTACACATGAAATCTGCAGCAAGAAAGTTTATTGGACTACAAATCAGAATACAGCTGTTGATAGGAGAGCTATATACCTTTAGCTGCAATATGTTACAATAAAGTTTTACTGTGTAAGTCATAGTGGGAAATAAAATAAAAGTCTGATAAAATAGTTAAGTAATACTTATTTTTACTGACTGGAATAAAGGCAGGTGCCAGAACTCAAATCCTCTTTGTTGTGTATGGATGATAAAAAAGCCATAGTGGAATCTCCCTGTCACAGTTACCCAGAAGATAGTGATAAAGCTCCTAATTCCAATAAGGACTAACTGCAGAACAGAACAGCTTCCAAATTTGCCCTGGAATGGAAAGTCTGCTCTAAGCCATGTTTGCTGCTTGCCTAAGTATTTGGACACAGTACAGACAAGGTGCAGAGGAGCCAGGGGATATGAAATTCTCTTGGTTCAGCCTGTGCCCAGCAGGCAGAACTGCCATGCAGCTCAATCCAGCGCTGCCCCCTCAGCCTCCCCACACCCTCCCACTGGCTGTTGGTGCCTCGAGAGCCATGGAAATGCATGGATGAGGGGTTTCTCTGCTTTGCATCCACGTGGCCTCTTGTAACTCACTGGACCTGGATACCTGCAAAAATCAGTGCCAGCACCCTTCTGCAGCATAGAGTAGTGCCCTTTTGTGATAAATTCAACAGGAGAGATGCTGCATTGCACTTTCCTAGGACTTTGGGGATGTGAAATAAGATTTCATGAATAGATGATTTCTACAGTAGATCGTTCTTCTAAGGCTTAAGTAATGTCTACATCATTTTACTCTGGGTTGAATTTTTGAATAACATGAAATGTTAACTTACACCCTTTCTCTCCCTTTATATCTCCTATCTACTTTCTATTTTTTCCAAGCATGTATTTCTAAGTAACAGTTGTTCAAATTATAAACTGTCATGCAGAGTATCAGAAGGTCTGGAACATCACACTGGCAAAAAGAAACTGTAGCTGGCTCTGTGTGTTATGTTTTTTGCCTGTTCATCACTCCTCCTGCTTTGTACCTGAGCTACCTCTTTAGTCTCAGTAGAAAGAAAGGAGGTGGGGGAAAAAAAATAAAAAACAAATAAACACGTTCCAGAGATCTGCAAAACACCTGGGCCAAATATCTAATATTGTGACAAACATAGAACCATAACAAATTTAGTAAGACTAAAGGTAAATTCATCATCCTGTGGAATTTATTAAATAGATATATTAATTGGGCTGCAATCCTACCTGTTAGCACTGGGCCTAACTTAAGTTGTGGTCGTGAAATGTTTATTCCACATCATTAACATTTGATTTCAGTGGGGATCCTAAGAGGAAAGTGACACACAAATTTTCCAGATAACAATATTTAAGCGGGCATCTTAAAGAAAATAGGCCATCCTGTTAGCTTTAAGCATGCTATCTCTACCAGGACAAGTTCTTCTGCCAAAACCATAAGTCCAAGGATTAGAACGCCACTAAATATCTACATGTCTATCTTTAGATGTTTGATGAGCCTGAGAGGAACTATTCATCTTTCCAACCTCTTTATCCATCAAGTCCTACAAGGTGATTCAACTGTTCAGCCTGTCAAAAAAAAAAAGTTTACCAGTCTTCCAGTTCTCTTTCCAGTGGCATAAGATTTCCATTAAAAATAAAACCCTCAAGTATTCACTGCACACTTGAAATATTCTTCCATGATGGAGTAGAAGCCAGAGGGTTGTGAATTGTCCCTATAACTTCCATCTGAGTAGTGCCATCCTAATCTCCCTTCTAGTATTTTCACTACAAGCATTTTCACTACAGACATTACTAGATCCTGCTTTTGCTCTGCCAAATCTGCATATTGTTAGGTGCTACTATTCTTTTTTTGCTTAAGTTTACTTTCGTTGTTTGTCCTCTTTCATTGGTTTTTAATATAAAGTAATTTCTCCGTGTACAGAGCGTCTTTGTGTGTTTCTCTTGATGCACCAGTTTTCTGAACTAACCTCAATCTATTGTTTTAAACAATTGATCCATGGGCTAAAATGGGAAAACAGAATAATCCCTCATTTAAATGATCAATGGAAAGGAATGACTAGGGGGAAATGTTGATCGCTGCTGCAGCCCTAATCATCCAAAGTGTTAGTGCAATTTAGAGACGGGAGGAGGGGAAGAGATTTACAACATTGGGAACTCCCAGGGAAGAAGGTCTGCAAGGAATGGCTCCCATATGGAACTGGAATGCTTTGTACACCCCGGCTTAGCAATTAAATTTACAAGGTGTTGCTAAGTAGCAGTACCCTTGTAAACTCAGCAAACGCTGGAAATGCTGTTACAAAACTAGAGACTTCTTTTATTGCTTCTCACATTTCAGTAGGGAGAAAGTCATTAGAAGAAGGCTGTTCTTTGTACAGACTTCCCATTTGGAGGGTCGGGAGGTGTATTCTGATAAAGGATCTGTGAGAGGATGCAGCATGGCGCTTTGGCAAATGCAGGTTTTTCTGTAGGGAGGACAAAATATGGAGCAAAACAAGTATATAGATCTAAATTAGAAACTCTGTGTCTAAAATGACTGGTCAGTCATTTACTTACACACCCCACACGTATATACATATACATATGTACATTTCCCCTTGGAACAAAAACTGCCTTTTAAATTCTTCTCAGTCAAGTTTCACTGACAAACTTGCTTGACGGGCATCAGGGACCTGAGGCAAGCTTCAAAGGAAAAAGTAGCCATCACTCATGCTTCATTGGATTTCTATGACAGAATGATCAAATCCTGTAGAACCTGGCATAAGCACATCATTATCAAACCCTGCTTTAGCATTTCTTAACTGATCACGGAGGCTGAGGTCCTTGGTGACTCCTGTTTTCTGACACTGTTTGTAGTTATTTGACCTTTTCTCAGTGGATAATCCACACAAAAAGCCCTAATTACTTCCACAGCTTTGAGCGGTCCAGCACTGTGAATAATCAATGACACTGATTTAGGTATTGCACAATCAGATGCTTATGGTGTTTAAAGAACATTTTTCCATTGACCTGCCACAGCCGTAGGACAATACCGAGCGCTGAAGTTGCTGTTGTAATCACAAGCTGGCCAAGTGACCTTGGGGGTCTGAAGTTGATTACTAGGGTCTTGAATTGAAGAGATACAATACATTTTTAATGATTTCTTAATTTTTATTTTCTTAAAGCAGCACTTAGTCATGATGCATCTAGAAAGATACTGACAGATTCTCAGAGCAAGATTTGTCTATAAACATAGCTGAGTATTTTTTTTCTTTCTTAATATCACCTTAATTTTTATTTTGACTGCTAGAAAGCACAGTGACAGGGCTTAGTTTGTCTTTAAAAAGAATGAACAAACAGTTGGGCCCTTGAGTATCTCCTGCTTCAAAAGTATTCAAGCATGAAACTAGAACAGGAGAAAAGAAGAACAGAAATTGCCTAGATATTGCTGTAGACTACAATATCTGTGAGAGGAATAGGGTGTGGATTCTTGGAAATTATTCAGTCTCTGATTCACTGGGTTCTTCTTCCCTCTTCACACAAAATGAAAATGCAGTTCATTATCCTGGGTTATTAGGTTTAAGTCCACCACCTGCTCAGTTATTTCAGCTTTAAAAACTAAAAAGAGAGAGGAGTCCCATTTTGTTTTCTTTAGAATGAAAGCTTTGCAGGGATTTTTCTAAGGAGCCATTTGCTCAGGTAAATTTATGATGAAATATCAGATTGTTTGTGGGTGGCTGTAAATGACAGGAATCTTACACTAAAGAGATAGAAAATATGAAGTGTTTGGTGCAGATATGCATGAAAAGATGGGGAAAAAAAGAAAAAGCAGAAATTTCGGTCAGCCAAGAGAAAATTCTCCTCATATATGTTTTGGGGCTTTTTTAACAAAACCTGTTTGTGTCATTGAAAGGCATATATTTCAACAAAAGGCTCAAAGGTTTACTGGAGAATACCCCGTGTGTTTCTTGAGAGAAATCCCAAACAATTAGAAGGAAACACAGAAAGGAGGACCATAGTTTGAGAGAAGTCTCTGGGTAGCTCCAGCACCTTTCCTCTCCCAAAGCAGTAGGCTGGTGGGGTCACTCCTAGTGTGCCAGCCTCTGAAGCAGAAACAACAGGAAGAAACACTGGTATTGTGGAGTTTTTAGTTTTTCCAGACTTCCTGCTGGGCCATGAAGAGGAAGATAAACAGAAGAATATAGTAAGAACAAAGACAGCTTATCAAATAAGAGCCATGTTTGTCTCTGCAATAGGAAAACCTGTCCTTTTCTCTCCTTTGAGGACACTTCTGCACTTCTGTCCCCCTCAAATGAAATGTCTCCTTAAAACACCTGCTTATGTTTGCATTCATCCTGATCATGCCTAAGCAATGATGTCTGAGGGAGTGGCTTGTAGAAAATTCATGTTGTGGAGGCATAATATGGGCACAGCCTGCTTAGAGACCACTTCTGGAGATGCCAGATAAACAGCATAAATAGCATTAACTGTCCTGAAAAGCTGAAACTCTCCACCTGTGTGGCTCTGCTGCAGATGACCACGCAAGAGGAACTGCTGGACNGCAGATGACCAGGCAAGAGGAACTGCTGGACAAACTTCATCTTTTATGTGAGAGCCCTTTCCTCCCTCGAAGACAGAACAGGAGAACAAATACTTACCACAGAAGAGGAAAAACATAATGCTGTAGTTAGTATTCCTCCTGAAGTGAAAACAGGCACTGCAGTAAGCTCATAAAGAGGGTGAAATGGTTGTTGGGGCAGCTGTCTTCTGTCCCGCTAATTCACATCTTTCCAGGGTACATTGTAGTCTCCTTAAATATACAAATTACTGTCAGATGTACTTGTCTGATCACAGACTGCACAATCCAGACAGACATTGCAGGATGACGGGAGCAGAATGGCGCAATTTATAGACTAAAATATCCTGAAAGGAGATGTAGAAAGTTCCTTAAATAACTTGGCCTTGGAAGTTTATTCTGCATCTAGTGGTTTCAGTTTGCTTACCTAACCTCTCGAGGAAAATAAACTCTTTCCAGTGACCGTTGCCAGTTAAATTTGGTAAAAGTTTTAGAACAAGCTGGTTTTGAACACTGTCTCCAGTGAACTGGACATGAACATGCATGATGGTTTCATTAATATTTTCTACATGAAGAATGTTTAGATTCAAAAAACGATTGTCACAATCTGTACTAATTTTTTTTTTCAATTGCCTTGTGAGTTGTCAACATATTAGTTACAAACTGATTTGCAGTCAAAATTTTCCCTTTTTCTGGAAAGGATGTCTCTGAAACTAATTGTTCTGAGCTGAAATAGTGTGCAACAGTGCAATCTCTTTTTTCTATGATTGGTCAAATCAGTGGGCTGTCAGCCTGATAGGATATCAGTCGACTTCATTTCACCTCTCATTTGTCACGACATCCCTTCAGATGGTTGTACTGTGGACAGAAACCAACTGAGCCTCAGATTCCCTGGAGAGGTACAGCTCTGGATGAGGATTAAGCTGCACTTGCTTTTCAGCAGTTTCTGACCAAGGAGAGTTTGTTGATCTCTTTTCTCAGCAATGACTCAATTTCTTTGTACCATATGGTTATATTTATGTGCTCTATTGAGTGAGACCTTTAACAGCTTTTAAGTCAAGGATGGTGTCAGTGCCAGAGAAGGAGCAGTTTTCTAGTCAAGCAAGAGGGCTGAGCTTGATTTTGGAGAAATGGCATTGTTTCTAAATGCCACTTTCAATCATTAAAATCTTTTCATTCAAAAACTGCTGAGCCTAATTTTACAAATAGGGGATGATTACAGTAGTTAGCATTGACTAGGTGAACTTTTTCTTAGTTAATATATAGACAAATTGTCTTTCCTCTGTGCTGGATTCACCAGTATTTTAGCAAGTTGAGATAAACCTTGATTGAAATACATTTTCCACCTTCTAATCTCACAGTTCTTCTTTTCTAGTTCAGATAAAAATGTGAATGAGGCACTTAGCCTAATTTCCCCCAAGATCAGAAATTCTCAAATATTTTAATTTCTCAAGTCTTCAAATTATGGGTAGCCTCCTACCTTCAGTAATTTCCTGAGATGAAAGAAGAATTAGCTTTTTCACAGTCTGCCGTGGTGGGTGTTAACAACACAACAGCTGAGTACCAGGTGGCTGTTCATCAGACTTCCTTAGGAAGGTGTGTTTTTTTAGAAAGTCTGAAAATCAAACAAAATCTTGCTAGTAATAAAAAAGTAAGAATCTTTTGCCAAGCTGTGAGTAGTCTTCTCCATGTAACTTTGTTATTAAGGAAATGATGTCTAAATAGCAAGCGCTTCATTGTCACAGTCTCTTCTAGTCCTTAGGAGATA
>VZUA01065396.1:3381-41349 GCA_013401035.1 Horornis vulcanius
GTACTCAAATAAAACTGGAGTAGGACAGATTAAATTAATCAAGAATAGTCCATATATTCTACTTATAAAAGCAAAAGCAATAGGTACAATAATATTTAATTGAAAAATAAAAATAATTTAATGCCCTTTGAGATTTTCTCTTACAGATTTTATTATGAAAGTATTATCTTGTTTAAACAAAGAAGGAGTTGTCCGAAACATAATAGGTTTGGAAAAGAAAAGACTCTAGATATTTCAGTGGGGAAGGGTTTCTCTAGGTTAAATTAGTCATAACTCGTTCTTGGAAAAACATACAAAGAAGGATAAGTCAAATTCTTCTGTAATATGCATGTAGACAAGGACTGCATTTGAAGATTAATTATCTCATTATTTTGCTAATATGCTGTAATTAAGTGAGCTATAGCATTGAAATTACTAAACGTGGGATTACTATTCCAGATTTGAATTAGCTTGTATCTCAGAAATGTTCTACACTACACCTCAGCTTTAGGACATAAGCATAATTAAATTACCACTTTATTTGATGCAGCTGCTTCATAAATTTGCACTTCAAAATAGTTCCATCATTCACCATGTCATTTCCTGTGTTTTTTAATTGTTGGCTGGTAAAAAAAAATTAAACCCAAGTAGTTTAACAATAGCACAGTAGCTTTTCCTTACACTCAAATTAGGCCTAAGGGATTCTGAGTGCAATTATGGTGTTGACTGGATTAGTTCAATTGGTTAAAAATGCAAGGATATTTCATCAGCTATTCCTGAGGCTCATGGATTATGCCCAAGAAAATGAAGATTTAATTTCATCTAAGTTATTTCCATTATTTCTTACNGCTTGGTAGTTACACAAGATAGAGAAGACAAAACTGGCTGAATGAATTGTCACTAGAATTTTTACCATTACCTTCCAAAAAGTCGGGCTTTCAACCTAATCTACACTTGTAATATAAGAAACACATGACATTAGCTTTTGGGGGTGCTCATACTTCACAGAGTATGAGCAGTACTCGACACAGAATTTGGGTATCTTTTTCTTCCATTCCAGTTTCCAGTATTCACCATTACTTTGAAACACAGAGCTCCCTGTTAAAGCTGGATAGCAAGCCTACTTGAACTTTTGCCTTTTGGAGAGGTCGCATCTTAAAGGGCCATAATATCGTGGCAGTTTGCCACAGATCACTGCTCCTGTAGTACAGTCAGGTACAGGCAGCTGTGCTCGTCTGGTATTTTAATACCTGACTGCTTCAAGTCAGATGTCATTCCAGAGCTATTACCATTACTCAGAAATAGCTGGAATGATAGCTGTAGGCAGTCTACAATTTTCAGGAGAGATATTGGTTTCTTAGTAGTCCTGAAATGCGCAAAGCCACGCTGTAGTATTTCTTCTAGACATGATTTCAATTAGAGGACCTGGTTGTCAGTCCCTATTGGCATTCTTTATAATAATCTGCTCTATGCAAATATGCGATATCATTAAAATTACATTATTATTCATGAATACATTTGGAAAATCTCATTCATCATACATCCTTTAGAAAAACTAAAATAACAAACATAAGCAAGATCATTAATCTTTCTGGGATGTCACAAATTGGAAGCATCATGACTAACCATGGTACTTTGCCTATGAAAATATTTATTTTCATTCTTATATTTTTGTGGATTTTGAACCTTTTGAATGCAGTGAACAGAATGTTGCCTCAAACTACCAAAATAAATCGTGGATCTTCTCTGCCATTCTCCTGAGGCAACAAACTTCCTATCAATATTGCAGGTGGGGAAGCCATCTTCCCACAGGAAAACAATTCAGGATGTTTCTACTGTGGGATTTCTATCTTATAAACTCTATAACATCTTGGTATCATCCAAAGGTCACTCGAATGCAGAAGAATACATACATTTGTAACAAGTGGGAGAGTAATACTAAGTGACATTTCACAGCTATCTAATACAAGGATAGGATAATCTTCCCAAACTATGGGAAAACATTTCTGTATATAAAAGGGGAAAAAAATCATACATTTGAGTTTGGTGAGAGCCTAATTAAAAACTATGGGAAATATAGGCAATAAGAATGAATCCTTTCAGATAAATCTGCCTTCTAAAGAAATTTTATTACAGAAAATAATTGTCAAATCTTCAGTGGCTATCAATCATCATAGCTCCATTTGTTTGAGTGCATTATCCCAATATACATCAATTGTGACTCTGACCTTTCAGTGGCTGGATACCAGCATGACAAAGAAAGATAATGAAGTATTCAAACAGATATGTATCACCTCAAACATAATATACAGTTTCAGATCAAGTCATACTATTGATGCCTAGATAAAGGAGGTTCTGCATGCATTCTTATTGCCAGGAAACACCAATAAATGTGGGCAGCAAGACTGACGTCTAGTCTTTTAAGGACGCCACCATGTAAAAACCACCTTACAAAAACTACATTGTAAAAGCCTTTGTATTTCTTGAATGGCTTAGATTAATTCCCTTCTTGTAACTGTGGAAACCCTCTTTCACAAAAAGTAAAAGTAAGTAGCAGGCATCAGCAAACTTAGCTCAGGAGGATTTCAGAGTGCAGATCTCCATCATAACATTGATTTTTTTACTTTTTTTACCTGAGCTAGGATCACTCCTGAACAATACCACATTTTTGAGCAGTCCAGTTGTGTATCTGTACATAGAATTCACAGATCAGAGCAGTCTCTTTTAGAATAAACTAAAACTCTTACAAACCAGAAATACCAGGTTTAACTTTATCACCACTTTTTTTCCTGTCCTCTCAAGAGAGGAAATTAATTCTATTCAAAAGTATTTCCATCTATAGTAACTCGTTATTGCATATTCATTTCCATGAGCTATATGACCACTAAATCTGTTATAATCAGGTTCTAGAGATCAAAACTGGTGCAGGTTAATTAATTTCTATACCTCTGTAATATATGTTGCTCTGTTAGTTCTGTGTATTCAATAAAAGATGTGATGAAAGATATCATGAAATATGTCAGGAAAGTGAAAAAATGCAATGGCAATTGTCAAAAAGGTACATTGTAATATGGTGAATGCAATTAATACACTTAATGTTATCTATAAAAAAACTCATCCTGCTCTCACCAGGGAAGCAGGCTGTGTTTTGCGCTTGATCTATGGAGTCCTTGTGCACTTTAATGTGACCAAACTAAATTATTTCCTCTGCATCTGTTTACAATATGCCCAAACAATGTCATTTCTGGGTGGACAGCTTGTATTAAGACAAAGAAATGCAGGAGGAATGCTGAAAAATCGTAGGCTCATATAAGCACATTCCATAATGTTCAGCATGTAAAGATTTTTCATTTTGCCTCTCATACTCAAAATGACATGGGAAGACATCCAGATCCTAATTTATTCTTCTTCTCAATTATGCTCTACATGGGCATTGTGGTAGGTAGTGGTTAGTGGTGAAAAAGTATTTATTTCTAAAAAGTTCCTTTGGAATTGAAACAAATTTCTTGGTTAGTGTCTTTAACATCCCCAGAACAAGGAAATTGGGAGGGAGAATATACAATGGATATATTACAGTGTTACGATTTTCTGTCATTTCTGTATTTTTGATACTTATGTATCAGCTTTCTAAGATGATGAAGAGGCAAATTCATTTGTCTTCCATGTCTCAAAGGACATAACAGCGTGCTGAATCAGCCCATTAAGCCTCAGTGGTGCACATGTTGCCTTTCATCCTTCTCTATCTCTGATGAACCATGTGCCGATGGAAGTCAAAATGTGCAAGTGTGCGCAAGAAGAGTGAAAACTTGTTAGATGCTGAAATTACAGAAGAAAGAAACATTCAGAAAGAAAGACTCAGCAACACGCAGTGGCTGGTGTCCCTGTGCAGACCACACAGCACACAGCCATGGCTGCATCCTGCAGTTCATTGGATCCAGCCCATGTCTGAGGAGGAATCGAAAGATGTAAAAGACCTTTTACCTTCTCCCAAGCAAATTCAGACTCACCAGGCCTGTAATTGGGCCCAGCGTAAGGACTTGTGCTCCTGCCAATCCCATGTTGCCATATGTCCCCCTTTCCAAGCTGTCCCGTGTTGCCATCTGTCCCCACGCCAGCCCGGCCGGCCAGGGCCATCTGTTTCTGCCTGACCCATCCCATGGGGCCAGCTGTCTCGCCCCTTTCCAGGCTGGTTCAGCCACACACCTTGTCTGAAGGTACAAATTTCTACCAGTCATGGATAAATATCTGCTAAAAGGGAAGAAAGCATGAACAACAGCCTAAAAAAACCCCAAAAAAACCAAAAAAACCCCAATTTGTGCTGTCTGCATTTCTTAGTAAGTGTCTAGTTGAAGTTTCACCATGAAACCTTTTTTGTGAGTCCTCAAAAGTTCCAGTACTGATGTTATGTTAAAACTCAGGTGGCGGAATTGGTACTGGGAGATGGTGGGAATTGTTTTTGCAACACACTTGTTACTCTGGTGACATGTAGGAGCCCATCTGAGAACACAGAAATTTGAAAATCTGTTCCTTATACTTCACAAAAGCCTGACATGGAGTCTCCAGAGTTACTAAGCTCATCTGCGATGAAGTACCATTAAGGTGGTGACTCGAGGATATAAACCTATCTACTGACCAGCCTTTTGGAAAGTCTCAGTCTACAAATCTATATTTAACCAAATGAGTGGAAAAAATTGGAAGCATTTTTGAATTCCTATCAAATAACCATTTCTTTGGTCATTGTGGGCCCTTAATTGAATCTAGATGAGGGATGCGGGGAGAATTTTCCACTTTCCAGTTGCATATTCTCACATCCCTGCTCCCTGCTGGGACAAAATGCAGGCATGCACCAGCTGTCCATTCTTCTTCCCTCCTACCTTCCCACAATCTGGTTTTCACAGTTAAGAAAAGTGGAGGTGTGGACTGGACACAAGCCATCATTTTTCCTAGCAGGTAAGTCTAGACATAGCTTATAATACCCTTCATACCAGTTCTCTTCCCTCATTTCCGATCTGTAGCACGTTTTTACTTACTTATATTGAACTGAGTATTTTTAAGTATTTCAGTTTGATTGATGCCATGGAGAAATCAGTGTCATTATTGCTGCAAAATATTTAGGGAGGGATTGTTTCAACATTCTGGCTGTTTATCCAATAAAATATTTTCCATTAAATAGTGGAGGTTAAAATACGAGATTTGAAATCCTATATGCATTGACATAGGTGCTGTAACTTCTGCTGATTTGAGAAGGGCCACAAAGCCACCCTGTGGTGAATATTGTGCTCAGTCTATCTCTTTAAATATCTAATCTACTTACATGCTTCTAAAATTATCAACAATATTATCCTGCTACTAAAGATGTGAACAGCAATCTGATACAAGTTTGAATGTTTTATTTCATTGGTAAATAGATTGTCAATCAATCAAAAAACAAATAAACATTTTTCTCAATTATTTTCATGAGGTTCAGTTTAGACACCTTTGGTTTAGCTCACAGCTGTATACTTACTCTGGGCTCTGCAGTAAAGGTTTTGCGTAGTTGTCAGATATTCTTTTGGCTTAAAAAAGCACAAAGAATATTAAAATGGTTTCACAATGTGTAATAAGAAATGATGAGTTACACTGACAAACTAAAATTTGTATTTTGAACATTAGTACCACATGTTGTCAACGTTAAAAAGAAATCTATTCTTTAGCAGAAAATCTGACAGCTCTGTCCACCCAAAGTACTAACTTGTTGTATTTTCAAAAGATTGCTGGTGAACATTGGAATATGGCTCTGTGTAAAGTTATAGCCATGATAAATGCAAGATTCCACTGCAAGCACAGGCTGAACCCAGTCTGTCAAAAAGAGCAAAAGGAATTACCTGTTCAGGAGGATCATATGTTACTACTTATTTCAGTAGGCTACAGTTGCAACCAAGCTACTTCAGGTGAAATCAGGAAATGGTGAAAGAATAACTCACTAGATCAAATGCTGTTTGTAAGCCTGTGGTTAAAGTCTGAACTCAACTGAAGTTGGAGCCATTCTGTTTGACACTGCAGCTGAGATCTGGCATCATTTCCCCCAGCAGTGGGAATCCACAATACCAGCTGTGACTGTTCCCTGGCATGGCAGCTACACTGAGCACAAAGCACGCACAGAACATGTGGCAAAACTGGTGTCCTGGTGATGAGCTTAGTGACACCAACCCAGTGCCTTTAGCTGCTTCTGCATCAGAAAGCCAACCCAAAGCCATTGTGTTCAGAATTTCCTTACTGTGTGCAGGCGGTGCTGCCGTGGGTCAGGATGCAGGGAGGGAGTGAGTGCTGCTGGCCTGCTGTGCAGTGGCAGCAGATTGCACAGCCATGGTGAGATAGAGTTACCCACCAAAGAGCCTATGGTAGGTTTTGATAACATATGAACAGATGCTATCAAACCCTACCCAATGCTCGTGCAGCTCCAGGGAGGAGTGTGAAAAAGGGAGGAACAGGGGTAAGAAAATCCCAAGATGTAGTAGAGGTGCATTATCGGTCATTCTGCTATGATGAATATGAACAGCAGGTAGTCCATTAAGCCCAGCCTTTTCACTGAACAATTGGAGGTCTGATAGCCATTAGAAGCAGGTCATATTTAATAGCAGTTGACTCCCTCAACGCTTTCTTCTACAGTACATTTAAATGATTCTTTGGCAAGTGAACCAGCTTTGCTTCTCCTGCACAGGTTTGGGAGAGAGGATAAGGAAAGGCATTTATTTTTGCAGAACTGGATCTTTTGTCACCCACTCCCCTCTGAATCTCAACTGCTATCTGCTAAGCCAAAATGAACTTTAATAAATGAGCTGAACTCATTAGTTATGTGAAGCTCATGCTTACAGTCATAATGATTTTAAAATGTGTGGCTGCATCTTGAAGAAGAACAGAGCTTGACATAATTTCAGTTATCAAATACTGGTAATTGACACAGAGACAGGCTGTGCTTTACACTGGGTTATAATTAATCCACTTCAGTGACCTCAAAGGCTGCACTTCTGAGAAATCTACCACTTACATTTTGATTCTTTGTCAACTACTTCAGCAGACATAAATTACAAATGAGGTACTAATGAAGTATTTCATCACCTGTTTACCTTCAGTGATCAGTTCCCTTACCCTAATTTACAGGAGGCACAATTTTTTTGAAGCTACTGTCAGCTGGAGCTGCCTTTTCCTCTGAGCAGTTATAAATTAGCACGTAGCTGTGCTTACTCTCACTGGCTCTTTGTTCTTGGATTTAAAATACTACGGCATAGAAGGAAATTAGTTTATATTTAGAAACAGATGGGTTAGAGAAAAAATTGTAATTCTTTTCTTGTCTATTCTTTTATTTAAAGGCTCACTACATGGAAGGAAATTCCCCACTCATATAAATACATCAAATCCAACTGCCTTGAATGTGACTTTGTGTATTTACAGCAGTAGGGCATTTGACTCATTTTGAAATTAAACCCTGCCATATTACCAATCACTTGTAATGATTTTACACGTGTACATGTCAAAGAATCACCTTGGTCTGCCAAGGTGCTGCCACTGAAAACCTTACACTATGCCTGCAATGCTCACATAACTGACTAATTTAAAGTGGCAGGGCTTGATTCCCTCACGCAGGCTGAAAAAACATGGACTAAGGGATAATTTGAGGGTGAGTAAGCAACAATTTGACTTTCAGAGGCTGGAGGGTGAGACACAGCTGTATCATCCTGACCTGCTGTTGTGATGCCTGTGTGCTGCTCCCAATCTGCTCCCACTCCTGCCCACATCTCCCCTCAGTACCTGCAATACATTCCCATGGGTTTGGCACCAACCTCCTCCACCATGAAGGCTCTTTCCTTTCTTGAGCACCAGTGCTTTTACTCTCAACTGTTCCTTCCAGCAACCTGATCAGTTTTCTTGCACTTCCTCCTGCCGACACCAGTGACTCTCCTGCCCTGTGTTAGTGTCTCCACTATTCTCTCCCTTTTTGGCATCACCATGAGGCCCACTGTATCTTTCAATCCAACAAAAGCTAAGTATTCTCCATGTTTTCAACTGTGAGTGTCCCATATTTTATCAGCTTTCCTAAGTCAGGAAAAATAATATCTAACGTTTCTTCATATTTTTCGAGAGATCCGAGAAGAAGAGTGAAGAAATTTAATTATTGGGAAAGCTACATGAAATTTGTGAGTTCTGTTTAATTCTAGGCACTTCACATGAAAGCCATTAATGGGCTCACAGTTGGCTGGAGTTCAGGGCAAACTTACTTTTCAAGTCTGAACCAAAGCGGTGAAGGTAGAATGCGACAGATCATCTGGATTTCGTTGCACGTTGAGGTGAAACAGAAGGCTGCCTGACAAATGAGAGTAGAACATATTTGTTTATTTTTTGACGAGGTCCTTAATTGGCTCCTTTAGGGAGTGAACTGAAGAAAAGAGACAGAGAAACAGGCTCCCATGTTCTGAAGAAGGAGGTAGATGCAAAAGGTAGGGAGAGATGAAGGATCTTGGACAGTGCAGGGGCCTGTAATACTGCCAGACGTGAGGCAATGAAATGTACCTAAACATACAATTCTGTCTACACTTGAAAATTTCCTATAGTAAGTAAAGCCACAAGTTGCTAATTACAAAAAAATTGTAATCTTTTTCTTGGTGTACTTCCACTGACAAATACCCTTGAAAAAACAAGCTGCAAACCTACAATACCATAGAGCTGGAGCTAGAAAGAGAATATAATGAATGTACCAAAGAGTTCTTGGGTTAACACCAGCACAGAGATCTGGAACTGCCAGTGCCACCAGTGGAGAGCAAACAGCCTGTGCCCAGGAGGCATCTCAGACAGCCTCTTGACAGAGAGGCTGCTGGAACCTTCAGGGACAAATGAAATCTCCCAGCACAGTGTCCAGCAGGTGGGGACTTGAATGCAGGTGCTTGGATGGTGCAACTGTACAGACCATGTGCCTTCAGAAGTTTCCTCCTAAGCCTGATTATGCATTCAGGTCTACTTACCATAGAAAAGTGTAAGTTCCCACTGCGCTGGTAACAAGAAATTTCTGAAATAATTTACTTCTGTGTCAGTTTTGCACTATCTTTTACAGACTGCAGTGCAGAGGGTCAGAAGGCATTTGAGACAACTCTACCAAAAGGTCATGAGCACTGAATCCTGGACACCCTTCCCCAGACATCTCCAAGCTGGAAACTTGTTGCTGAGATTCATTGCTCTGCATTAGGCAGGATCTGCTCCATGATGATTGCTCTGTGGGAAGCATGGGAAAATAAAAGGCTGTGTTGTCTTTTGAATGTGCTGTTTCCTGGACCTCACCACATCTCTTCTTTCTCTCTCAGCAGAACTGATCGCCTCTCAGATTGCTCAGGACAGGACTGATCATACCTGGTGCAGCAAAAATGTATGTCTTGGGGAAAAAGAAGTCTGAGACAAAATGTGGCAATAAGACCCCACCCACTAACAATTTCCATAGGCTTTCATAACCAATTGCTTTTTTATACAAGGGGAAATATAGTTATTACTATAGCAACTATCACAATACTCAATAGATTTTTTTAAAAGAAGCTGTTCTTTTTGCAGGTAGGGATACTTTGAGATGACACATATCTTCTTCTTTTGCAGTTTTTCAATAGTTGTAAGCAACTTACAGAGGATCCAATATTTTACTTTTCAGTGTTGATGGGATGCTGCATTTTGTGGTATAACCTTTTATTAATGAAAATTTTGTTGAAAAAATAGTTCACTTGTAGGGGAAAACATAATGGAAATTAATTATACAGACTTTCAAAGGTAATGAAAGAGGGAAATGATAGCGAGGAGTGACCATCCCTTTTCAGGAGTGAGCAGGGCCACAGAGTAGCTTAATAAACCAGTCCCGTGAAGACAGACTGAGAGAGTTTGGGTTGTTCAGCCTGGAGAGGAAAAGGCTCTGGAGAGCAGAAGTTATAACAACTTCCTGCTACCTAAAGGAGGCTACAAAAGAGATGGAGGGGCACTTTGGACAAGGACATGTGGTGATAGGACAAGGGGGAATGGCTTTAAACTGAGAGAAGGCAGGTCAAGATTAGATAAACAGAAGAAATTCTTTGCTGTGAGAGTGGTGAGGCACAGGTTGCCCAGAGAAGCTGTGGATGCCCCATCCTTGCAAGTTTTCAAGGCCAGGCTGAATGGGTCTTTGAGCAACCTGGTTTGGCAGAAGGTGTCCCTGCCTATGGCAGGGGATTGAAACTAAATGATCTTGTGGTCCCTTCATCCAGCCCCCATCCATTCCCCCATGCCACTGCAAAAGCATCTCCTTTTTTTTATAGATAATCTCATGTCAAGGCACCAGGGGAGATGCAGCTGAAGTCTGTCTACAGCTGCCACCTTCTTCATTCCTAGCACTGTGCTGGTACCTATGGGGAGTCCAGAATGACAGGAAGAAAATTACTGACCACAAAATATTATTTTTCTACATTTTCATTCCATCCAGTGGACAAAGGAAGAAGGCAAGCTTGGCTCACCTTTGTGAAGTGTGTCTTTCCTTGTGGACTGTTAGACTGGGCTTTGTGCTTTACACTGGCAGAAAAGACTAGTGCAGGCATGCAGGTAGAAACATGAGATGGACTTTCTGTTGACAGTGCAGAAGTGAAGCAGAAGATACAATATCCTTCATATACAGACAGAGATATGATGATATCCTTTTAATTCTTTCTAACTTCTGGATCTACCTTGAAGGAGAGAATTGTATGGGCTGTAGGGGAAAGAAAGTCAGATTTAGAGAAAAATTTGGGATCTGGTGTGCTTCCAGGAGCTTGGACAGGAATAAACAGCACACAGATTTCATATACATCTGTGAAAACCTTGGGTTTTAATTCTCTTTTATTGATTTCTTTGGTAGTGATGTGGCATCGTGCAATATTTTACTCTCAGTATAACCCCCAGGACTGATTGAATTTTAAAGACAAATGAAAAGTTGTTACGGTTTTAAGAGCAGTTTGTGTAGAAGAAATCAGAAAATAACTTTCAGCCACCACCAAAGTCTGCATGGAAAAACTCCATGAAACTAAAACAACTTGGGTAAATCCAAATTTATCCTTTCCTTGCACAGCTCAAAATAGTTGAAAACACCAAAATTTCCTTATACCTTTCTTGGGATTCAAACTCAGCAAAGAGCTTAAGTCCATGTTAGATTATATGCACATACTCGAGTTCTCTGCTAAATTGAAGCCTAAATTTGTCGTCCTGCCTGGCTTTGTGATTATTACACAATTTCATTGTCAATCTGATTTTTTAAAAAAAAACTATGAAAAGTGACAGAAAGAAGAAGACTATGTCTCTGTTTCTATTTTAATAATTACATGTGCTTAGAAATTTTAATTACAGAGTCATCAATTCTCTTTCACATAAAATCCTGTCTACCTTATTTTTATGAAGAAATTTTTATTTTCCTCAGTCCTGTTGCTCACAAAACTGGCAAATGTACATTTGTTACAAGTCAAGAATTATCTGAGAGGTAAATTTCATATTAATGGAACTAATGTGCTTTCTTTTAAAACATCTTTGGTTATTTCATTGCTTACCATAATTTAAGACTTGGCTGCATAACGAGTGTTGTACTTTGGCAATTGCTAAAATGGTCTGTGTGTGGTCAAGACAGCTGTGTCTGTTGTTGCTGAACATAATGCTGACTTAAGTAACCAGTATCCGCTTCAAGTAGGATTTCAAACCTTTTTGCTTTCTTTCGTTAATACCAGGTTACACAGACAGAGAAAAGAGGGGCCAGTGCTGACCTGTCTTTCTTGTTGCTCTCGTTACTGAACGGCAGCAGATAGAGCAGGAGGAGATTGCAATCTCTGCCTTCAAACCTTCAGCGATGAACAGCAGCTGAGCGATTTCAGGATGTTGTGTTTTGGGGTTCATCTCCCCATCTAACAAAATGCTAATCCTCAAATGACTTCAATTTCCACTTCCAAAATGTTCTGAAGAAATCCCATGCTGTCTGGTGCAATGCTTTGGTCTTGGAGCTGCGCAGAGGTGGTCTGATCCCTATCTCACTGGGAATTGGGAAACAATGTCACCCAAGTCAACATATAAGTGGTATATACAATATCTAAACTTGGCATGAGGGGAAAATTGCCCCGTGATTACACCACTCAAGGAAGTGCTTTTAAAGCTAAGAAGAGCGATGGGGATCAAACAGATATAAAGGGCTTGAGGGCAGCCGTGCCAGCTGAGGAATTCGTGCCTGAACAACAGCGGGCGGTGGCTGCTGCCTTCCCAACCAGGCTTGCACCTCTGTCCGCGTCCCGCAGCGGCTGCCAGCGCGCACAGCCGAGGGAAAAGCGCTGCCCACCGAGCTGGGGCCGAGCCCGCCTCTGCAGACCTTGCCCGCTTCGGGGGGCTGGTTGGCACCCCGTGCCTCCCCAGGGAAAGCACAGGCCAGAGGCAGCTGTCATCACTGAGCCCCTTTCCCCAGAATGACCTCCCCGCCGAGGGGCCGGAGCGGTCCCGACGCCATACGTGATGTAATTTATATGTAAATGAGCTGGAGAATATGCACAGACGAGCCGCACATACATTGCTCCAGTGGATTCCACCATGTGGACTCTGGTTTCTGTCAGAGGCATACGCAGATGGGGTTTCTGCAGATTAAAGAAACCAAGATGTGATTGCTTTTAAAGAATGTACCTACTGATACAATGCTGAGAGAAAACAGGAAAGCGCTAAGTATTTGAGTCTTAAAATAACACTGCTTTTTCTAGTCATGAAATATTTTGAGCTATACCTCCTATTGCACTTACAAACATTTAGCCATTATTCAGGGAATATGACTGTTGAGATTTATTCCAACACATTCCAGAACACCCTTGTAAGATGAAATTTAACATCAAGTGAACAACATGTCCTACATAAACCCTTTTTTAAAAGCAAACAGGGGGAAAATAATCAAGACTTGTTTTAAATTAACCTTTCAAGGTCATGTTGGGATGAAGCCATTTCAATATATATCAAAGGGGTATAGAATTGTTCAGCTTACTGAAATGTGTTCTTATACAGTAAGAATATGTCCTCATTTTACATGGTTGAATCATATACAATAAACACATTTTCAAAGGTGACCTTGAAGCTACCATCCACGTTTCTTAAATATTTGTCTTACTATTTAATCCATACAAATGTATGTGTGAAGGGCTTAATATTTTTTTCTCTAAACAAATAATGCAAATAAATTCTTTGTTATAGAAGGCATAAATCAGTTTATTTCTGTTGGTTTCACTGGACCTACCGCAATTTGCTCTAGCTAAAAATCTGGCCCTGATTCTTTAATCCACAGATATACTTTGTCATTGCAGTTTATATAAACATGAGGTCAGCTAGTACTTCCAGACCCAAATGAACTCCTTGATAGTTCAAACTCAAACTTCAGTTTTAAATCTGAATTTTGCTGTCATCATTTATCTTACAACTGACCACAAGCAGACATAGAGCATTGCTGGGTTTTGTGGTATGGTTTTGTCTGGGGATTTTTAAATGTAAGTAAGCACCCTGTTTTTCTCCAGGCACAAAAATTTAAGTGACCCATTAAAAGTTAGCATGGCTGAGTGTACTTTTCTTAATAAGTTTTGAACTCGCATCCAGTAATAGCCCAAACAAACCTATCATCCAACAGATTCTCATTGTTTGAGTCAATCCACATTATAAACTGTGCATAATGTCTTTTTAACAAATAGGACTATTTTCAAGCTATGAGAAGGCAGGAAAGGAAAAGAAATAGGTGATTTTCTCTTTCACTCCATAATTTAAAATGCACACATGAGGTTGGACAGGATATAAGTCTTCTTTTAATGTGCAAAGACCAGCCCATAAGAAATTTGAAATAAAACAGTTATTCACAAATGTGGTTTCAAACACTGGTATTTTATACACAGTGTCAGTATTATTAATTTTGTCTTGCATTTCCCCAAATAATTCAAACTACTTTGTAGTCAAAACAGTCAGAAACATAAACTTGGTTCATTACTGCACAGCTACATGGGAATGAAATGCAGAGAGTATTTCATGGTGGATAGCCTTGCTGAACACATTAGAAGAAGAGAGAAATACTTAATCCTCTTAAAACTATGGGGAGAATTTCAGCTGGCAAAATGGTCATACTGGAATTTGACCATATGCTACCAACACCTCTATGAAATGCCCTAAAATGCAGTTTCTCAGGAATGAAACAGTTGACTACTGTATTGAGAGGTGAGAGAAGTGTAAAATAATAAATAGCCTAGAAAATAATATGAAGTGAAGACTGAAAGTGTAATGATCATACTACCCTATACTTTCAAAGAGCTTTTTATCTGGGAATTTCAAGTTAATTTTTACATATGTGGTGCTATAAGAGACAAATATTATGCCGGTGTTACAGAGGAGTAAACTGAGGCATAGCAAATTTGCACCACTTGCTTTAGGCAACACAGGTGATTAACAGGAATGCAGAGAATATAATTAGTAATTCTGTATTGTACTCTGCTATTTTAATCACAAAACCTTCTTCCCTGTCACGTATTTCTTATGCATTTGGAAAGATTTATATAAAAAGTTGCAGCCACAAACCTATAAGGACTTTCCAAAGCCCTGTGCAGATTCAAGGGTGTCTGGGTGCTAAATCACTGTAAGCACCTGGGTCTGAGCCTTGCAGAGCCACACTGAAATTGAGAAACTCAGAACTTGTTTCCACACCAGCACATCACTGAGGTGCTGTCTAGTTTAAGAACACAACATTCAGTTAATCCATTCTAGGTTCACTCAATATCCATTAAATATTCTTGTGCTGGAAATGAGAAATTTTCCTGAGACACAAAATTCTGTACAATATTTTATTTCTGGGATGTGTTTTCAGCTCTATCTATGTTATGCTAATTACTCTAGATGACCACCTTCAGCAGTGGTCTAGAAGATCCCCTGCTGCCTAGAAGCTGAAAAATGAGGCCTACAGATCCCTTCAGAAACACTGCCCTTTGTGGAATAATAGATGAGTTGTCATTATGCTTTGGGGTGGAAAGTTGCAGTCAGACTTGGCAGTTCTGACTCCAAAAATCAAGCTTTGAGGTTTTCCTTAATGTCGAGGCTTACAATATAAATACAAAAGCAAAGATTATGTTTTATAGGTAGTTTACCAGACTAAACATAGTTGTGAAAACTGTTAAAAAGGAAAGATTCCAAACATAGCAACAATATCTACAGTGAAAAAAAATGGAATTTAAGAACTGCTGTCTACCAGCTCCACCACATGGCAAAGGAGTAATTTACAGTTTTCTTTCTAGAAGGAAAATAATTTCAATCTAAAATCTTAATCTGCCTCAATTTCTTCAACAGACAGCTCTTCAGCAGAAGTATCCCAGAAAGCAAAACTGTGCCAAAGGCACAAGTGATTTTAAAACAGTAACTCATGGCCTTCCAGAGCAAGCAGTCATATTTTGATGAAAAGCTGCAGGGTTAGAAATCATGTTTGCTTGCTTGGGTGTGGGATCGTAGACATTGATTTCTTCTTGGAGCTCCTGTCCATGACCATAGCATACATAGTTAAACCAGAAAATCCCTGGCTTCAGGGCAGACAGACAAGACCACAGGGAAACTGTAGTATTACAAGGTTACCCTGCTGCTACTCCATGAGCCCAGTCCTTGGATTTTTCATGTCCTGGGAATGAGAAGAAGAGTAGAAGACAGTAGACAGACACTCCAGCCATGGCCTCACTTGTGTTACTTTCCCTGGAGATAAATTTCACACCACAGAGACAACTTGCCTCTGCATCCCGAGGTACATGCAACCCATACCCATTATCTCCATGACAGTAGAAGTTCTTAGTGCAGAAGACAGATAAATGTATTTTGTGAAAAATATTTAAAGCAATAAGCCCCTTACTCAGAATACCATAGTCTTGATTGGCCCATGAAAAACCACCAGGCAGATGAGTGAACTATACTTTTCTTTCTCTTTTCTATAAAAAAAAAAAATTGAAAGAAAAAGTGTTTCCTCAATGGCACTGCTACAGTTCTTGTGTTTGTAAAAGCTAGTCTTAACTGCTGTGTTCCTTGGTGTCTATATCTAAGGAAAAGTTATACTTGATTCATTAGCAAACACCACTTTGTGACAGGAACTAATTAGTATGCAAAGCATGTCATGAAATGGACTCAAAATGAGTGTTGTATAATCATCATAAGCAGAAACTGGAGATGACTCACCAGCTTTTTCAAAATTTTGCTTTTCAAATACCTCGTGGAAGCAACAGTAGCTGTCACATTACTGGACAGTAGCTGCAGACTTCTGACTTGTTAAGAACAGAAGTTTCTGCAGTGCTGCTTCTGATCTGCATTCAGCTGGCACTATCCTAGCTCATGAAGCATGGTATTCTTTAGAAAAGTATTTTAAAACTGAAGCACCAGTTACATGATGATCTTTCATATCTTTTTTTTTTTTTTTTAGAAATAACTCTGCATTTTTAACACAATCTCAGTAAGTACATTCTAAGAAATTTTTAAAATTTAGAACAAACTTTAATTGTTGAGATTGTGATACAAGATGTTTCTCCAGCTATTTCTGGCACTAGAAGATTTATGAGAGAACTCAGACAGTGTACAGAGCTGGTATTTTAAGTAGCATGGGCTCACCAGAGAAGACAGGGAATTAGAATTCCTAGATTTATGGAATGCAAGGCAGAAAATGCTGGAATTCACATCTCAGTGAGAAAAGATTGGATGCTCGTGTGCCTCCATAAAAGCATGGCCAGGTGTCTGAGAGGCAGGATATGGGGAAAGTTACAAGACTATGCAGAATACTGGGTTTTGACCATTACTCTCTTGGCTTCTAGGTGTATCCTGGCCACAGTTTTTCAACTCATTCAACAGTCATCTGCTTTCTCTAGGCAGTGATTTTGCATTGACTAATCATTCACAAGTTACAGTGAAACAAGCAGCCTCATAAACTTAACTAATATTTGCTTTAAGATAGTGCAGGAGAACCTGCCCCATGGGGGATGAAGTAGGAAAGCACACACATCGTAGCTGGGTGTGTTTCCACATCTGGAGATAAGGACACAGTGATAGAAGTGGCCACAAAACACTGACATTTTTTAAATGAATAATTTGAATATGTCAATTTAAAGAGAAGGGCAAAATTATTCTAGTTCCACTAAAAGTTGTCTCTGCTGGATCCAGATCACATCCTGGGGTTTATTTTTTCCAAAGTGTCTTTTCATTCTAAGTTCTGTGCTTAATTTTGCATTTTTTACTTTCAATTCAAATAGTTTCCCTTTAGTAGTTTATTCTGAGCGTCCATGTGGGTTCCACACTGCTTTCTATGTCATTTGATATTCTGTCTGCTCTCTGCCTTGTAAAATAAAAAAAATAAAAAAAAAAAAATACTGATTTCACAGTAAATTTGATCCCATAGTCTTTTTAATGAACAATTTATTTGTGTTGGTTCTGTTTAGTCCTGTTCTGGGATGGTATAAAATCACATGTAATGTGGAGCGTGGTTAAAAAAAAAAAAAAAAAAAAAGAAACTTTGTACTTTGGCCTGGCTGTCCAATTTTCAGAGTGCAGTAATCACTATGATGGATGTGGGAAGAGAAATAATGAGCCCCTTTACTTTATTTCTTTGCAGTCCATGAGTGGAAACCATGAAGCTTTTCAGTCTAATCATTCTTCACATCCATCCTTGATAAAATTCTCAGCAGTCAGCACAGATTTAAGAAAAAAAGACACTGCCTGTCCTGTTTTTCAACATTTGGAAAGTTTTAAGCAATATTGCAGGTGGGAAGATGGTCACAAATATATTTTATTTGTCATAATTTCTCTCCAGAGTTTAAAATGAAAAATGTAATGCAGGCTCTGACATCAGAAAATATTTTGGAGCCCTTAAAAACTGAAAAAGTGAGAGAAAACAGAACATGAAAAATATGTTTTATTTTTCAGAAAATATTTATGTGAAATTAGGATTTTACTTTTGATTAACTGTTTACAGGTGACTGCATCTGCAGTTCTGGAATGCCACGATATGCTGCAGTATATTGAAGAGCAAATTTAGAATATTCATAGCCTGAGTATTGAAAAAATAAGGGAACTGAGACAAAAAAGGGAAAACACCAATCAGCTGAACAGATGGGTCTATGTTTTTATTTGTCAATCTATCTAATTCTAAGTTGAGGAAACTCATAATTCTGATTATCACCCTGACAAAAAAGTGAAATTCTATTTCAAATAAGAACTGTTTTTGTAGATTTTTCAGTTGGTCATTGAGTACAAGATGAGCTGCCACAGGAATAGAAAAAATTCTACTTTTAAGGTCAAACACTACAGTGCAGGAGCCAACCTTTCAGGATTTATATATAAACAACAAAATTAAAATGCTACACTCTAAAAGAAGCACCTTATAATAAGCATCCTGAGGTATGTAACGTGCCAACAGACACTTTCCTTCCCTTGAAATGTTTTCAGTCCTTCTCCCACCAGGATGTGACAGGCTGACATTTGGAAGGGACCTTTATCACGGGAGCCTGCTGTTACCTCCAAACCTGCTGCTGCTGTCGGTGACAAAGGAGGCTGGATACTCTTACAGTCAATTGCTGCAATCCGTCATGTCTGAGATTTGCTGACTGCATTTTATTCCAGAGGATTTTGGTGCTCCCCACAAAGTCCAGGTGTGGGGCTGGCATGGCTGGGACTACTGGTGGCAGGGTGGGACAGTGGATGGCACGTGTGGCAGGGCTGGGGCTTTTCATGCCTTGGAGAGGCAGCTCCCATCAAAATTGTCAGCTCTGTTCAAATCAAGACAAAGCCTCTGCTGAAGGTAACATCAGAGAGAGCAAGGAGGTGAGGGAAGCATATGCAAGAGGTCTGGAGCAATGGGCACTGTGCCAAGGGGAGAGGCAGGCTGGGCTGTCACACACCTCACAGATGTGTGAGGTGTCACACTCATACAGAACAGCTACAGAATGGAAGATAAGAAAGGTTTCAGAATGGGTTACGCTGAGGAGAGCAGAAGTTGTGGAGTTCCTGGTGGTGTCCTTTGTTGTCTCAGGACTCAATGGTTATAGAGGACAGCATAGAGAGCTTGCCAGGGTGAGCAGTGCATCATGAGTAGGGCTTTCTCCTACTTCTGGGACTCTCATCTGGCTGAACCAGCAGATCTCTCACCCAGATCTGCAATGGTCACAATAAATGGTCCTGTTGGGTGTATTTTGCCTTGTCAACATAATTATCTGTTGGTCTAAAAGAGTGGCATTTGTCTTATATATGATATAGACCTAATCAGAGTTAATATCAGAGCTAATGATTCTCTTTTAGCTAATAGAGAGGAATAAACCCTTAACAGACAATTCATCAGACCTATCTTCATGTGTAGACAAAATTAACAGCACAGCAGCAGCAGCGTTAAGGGAAGTATAGGGCAGTGTGGGCTGAACATGGAATGCAGCTATTGCGAAAGACTGCCTGTCAGAGAGGAGCTCTGTATGATGCTTATGTGAATTTTCTCTCCTGAATTTAATGTCAGTCCTTATTTGCTGAGGAAATTTAGGTCCTTGCCAGGTGCCAACCTGCCAGCCAGCCATAACGATACGTTATCCCCAGTTCTGGTTCTGCTCCAAACTAGCAGGTTTCTGATGTGTAACACATATTGACAAGCACAACTTCCTGAGCAGCACATGAGTAGCCACACTCACATGCTTCATTAGCATGCCTAGCATGGACACAGAGAGCCCTGCAGAAATGTTATTGGATGGGAGGAAATTCAGAACAAATACATCAGTAATTAATAAAACAAGAAATGCAGACAGTGGGTATGCTGGTCTTTGCAACACACACAGTTTGCTGGACTGACTTCCAAAGTGTTAGTTGAAACAGGCAAAAGGTGAAGAGAGATAACTTTTAGGTAAATAAGGTATGAAAACAGTTCGATATCGTACAGAGAAAAAAAGATAGTTTCTTTGTACCCAACTGTGGTTTTAATATAGGCTCAACAGATCACCCTTATCAAAGAAGTGGTGAAAACTGACTGCAGCTACATACAGGCCACATTCTCAAGCAGCATCAATCTCTGTATCTGAACATCTCACATGACTTCAAAGGAAAACATAAGCCCTTCCTCCCTTTGCATCATTTATAGGGATTTGCTTTGGGTTTTATTTTTTCAACTAAAGGCAATTATGTTGGAAGGTCCACATCAAAGAAAATGCCAACCTTAGGCCTTTTTGCACTATCCAGGACAGGGAGTGCAATGGATATTCATCTATTTAGGGTATCCCATCACATGCACTGACCAGAGTATGTTTCACAGTATTAATGGTGATGAGGTTAAAGCCTGTCGTTTCTTAGAAAACCTGGGTATCATCATAACCAGCTGTTCTGATTTGCTGACTATTTATTAACATCTTTAGTAATTATGCATGGCAGATTTCATGAGAACACAATCATACAGCTTGTGTAAATTAATGCCCTTAATAAAACTTGCCTAGGCTTATGCACTTATCTCCTTTGTTCAAGGCTGCTTCTCCCGTTAAAATATTTAGCTATTGCAGGCATCTGCCCCCTCTCAGGCACAGACTGTGCACATTTTCTTTGCTTGTTCTGCATGAGAAGCTCTCATTGACCCAAATAAGGGCTCAGTGCATGGGCCATATGCTAAGACTATGGAAATTGCTTTGAGAGTATGTTGATTTTCCATATCCACATCATAACTGCAGTGTGAGTGTCACTGCTGGATTGTCTTTTGCACATGGATAGAACTGCACCACTGGAGTCAGAGGAAGTTTTGTCTCTGAGTAAAGTGAGATCATGTCCATTGCCCCTTTGGAAGCTCTGAGCTGTCTCTGTTTCCTCTGACCAAGAGTGCTGTGCACAGTCCTGTGGACTATTCTCAGGCAGATGTCCCCAGGGAAAGGTCCTTATCATCTAGCTGGAAGGATAGTAAAATAATTCCCATTCACTTTGTGTGCTTGTCCACAATCTCCTCACATTTCACAGTGAGCACGCGAGAATTTAGGGTGAAACCTTTCTTGAATGCCTGGTCAGGTACTGTCCAGGTGACATATTCATTGCATAACAATATAAGAATTACCTCACCCTTTCATTGTCTGAAGGGTGAGCACCTTGCATGCCTCGGTTGTGTAATCATCTGTATTATGTGAGGAGATGCAAGCCTCATCTCAGGGTTACTCATCCCACCTTTAGCTAAGAATAGCAGAATGAGCAAAGAGAATTTCATCTGTATGTACAATTATTCAACTCAGAAATTACTTCAGAACCTGCTTTAGGAAAAGGCCATAGATTCACTACTAGATATTATCCCTTTCCGCTTGACCCACGCTACCCAAATTTCAGTTTGAATGGGCATATAAATCCAGCTTTAAAAGACATTTTTATAGCAGGGAGGGTACTGCCTTAGTATGGAGTGTTGAATAATATTACTTATTCTCAAACTATACCCACATTCTGTCTCAGAGAGGGTTGCCTTACATTAAAATAATTCCTTTTTAAACAGTTTGTTCTAAGCTCAGCAGGACTAGGTTATACATTCATCAATGTACTCTGTTAATCCGCTGTTGTGACCTCTTGTTTCTAGCTCTGTAAGCCTACACCCGTGTACACAAACACATGCACACTTAGGCACACACATTTGCAAAACATTTCCATGGACCTCAGTGCGAAAACATCAGCCCAAGAGAGCTGCTTTGTTTTTTCATGGATGCACATCCACATAGTTGCAACAAGTCAGATCTCTCCACAAGCTGTGGCACAGCAGGTTCCTACCTCTGGCAGAGCACAGCCATGAGAGCCATGTGGGTAAGAAGGGAGCTCCTGCTGATATGAATTCCCGAGCAACTCAGTGAGATGGGGACTCTGCTCACCAGGAGATGGGCAAAACCACTCTCCCATTTCACATCAGACAATGCCAAGTTCCTTAGTCTTGCTATATTATTTCAGTTTCATGCTTCTACTGACCACAGCTTTCACTTGTCCTAACACCTCTGCTCAAAATGAGTGAAAGGTGCACAGAGAATACAGAAGCACACGTGTCTGCACTCCCTTTGTAATGATGCAAATGATGATGCAAAGTGAAAATGAAAGACAAGGGCAAATTATGTACCTTGGGGCAGGTTGTGAGCCTTTACAGGCAACATTGATTAATTACTGACATAAACAGCCTGATTAACTTAGTAAGATTGTAATCAGTCCTCAAGCCTTTTGTTTGCACAACAGTAAATCAAAGGAAAGTGAAAATGCAGAAATTAGATTTGTATGTTTCTGTATGTCTGTATATACATATATAAAGATACATCTCCACAACAAAGGTAGAAAGGAAGAATAACTATCAACAAGGAAAGTCTGCTGTTTTTCCTTATATTATCAAATGTGTAGACAAATCTGTGATTTATTTTCCATATTTTAGATGCAACTACTCAATGTGTGTTGTGCAGCTGTGACATAAAACTTCTTTCAAAGACGGCTAATGCTAAAGAAAGATATTGCAAATATGTGACCTGTGCTCTGGTTTTGTAAAATATTTTTCTAATTTCATCGCTCCAGGACAGAACTTTATAACTTAAGCCAGAATCGTTGAAAAATGTTGCTGCTTTGCTACTACAGGCAAAATCTGTACAGAATAGGATTTGTAATATATACAAACTCTCAGACAGTTCCTTTAAACCTACGGAAACTCCCATAATAGAGTTTTACTGAAGTCCAAAATAAGTCCTGGCCAAAGTTTTTGCTGAATATGTTGAATTCTAAAGCAGGCCTGGGTCTCAGCATGATTTTCCTACTGTCTCCTGAACAAAAACCACCTTATATTCCACCCAGGAGCATAACCCATAAAACATGCACAATAAGATGTATAGAAATCCATCTCTCCCAGCCTAATGAATTTAATCAAGATCAACAGTTGTGTGAGATCAGTTTTGGCAGAAACTTGTGCAGGTGCAGATTTCTATTGTTGTTCAGTCAAACCATTGAACAGGAGCTCTCTTGTGCTTGAATAACCTCTACCTTTCTTTCCGACGTTTTAATGAGTGAGCAGCGTATGTTTTAGATGGAACGCTGCGCAAGACACAAAGCACACACACCGTGGGATTCATGGGGTGGGTTTTTTGGAAAATTTTTGCAAGTCAATATCCAGGCTCCTGTCCTACAACTGTCTTAGCTGTAGATTCTGATTAAGAAGGATATTACCTGGGTAAAGAGGGTGAGTAGGCAGGAGAAAACACACAGAAAATGGTGTTTGTCTGACAACATTCTTCCCACAGTAAGGGTGTATCCACATCATACTGCATCCAGTGTTGTTTCTGCTAGCCAAGGAAGACATTTGCAGCCAGGTATCTCCTGTTCTCCTCCTTCTCCTTGCCTTCCAGCACTGTCACTACTTCCTATTGGCAGTTTCCTGCCACTGCTATACACTTTCAGGGTACAACAGCAGAAATCAAGGTTTTGGCAAAAATGTCCTCAGCTGCATCTTGCCCTTACTGGGGCTTTTATGCACCAAAATGTCCTAAGGAGTTAGGTGAGCTCCTCAAAAGAAAGATTCCTGTATTTTCTGCTTGCAAAAATACACAGCTATTTTCTGCACGGCAACGTCCTTTTTGAGCACTGCAAGTCCTTCAGCATAGCCCTTCAGCTGAGAACACCCTGGCCCAGGGCCGAGCAGGGGGCTGGCACTGCCAGGCAGACGTACGTGGCTCGCAGCTGGAGACTGATCCAGAACCCACCAAAGTGAGGGGAAAGATGGTCATTGACTCCAGTGAGGTCTGGATGTTTCCCTGTGGAAAAATACTCTTGCTATGAACTATACACAGGAAAATTCCATTTATAGAGTAGTTAAATGAAATGTTCAAATTGCTTCAATCCACGAGTAAATTGCGTTTCTACTTATAATTAATTTTGCCTTATAGGCCCCAGTCCAGTCAGACACTTAAGCACCTGCATATCTTTTAGCTGATGAATAATTCTCTCAGAGACAGTGTTACTAGGTTGCTTAATCTGGGCAGAAGTGAAAGTTTCTTTAGTGAAAAATAAGGAAGGTTTATTTATTTTACTCAGAGATATATGATCTGTACAATCTTGCAGCAGCATGTGATTAAAAAAAGTTGTGACATTCCAAATCATACTTCTTCTGCCTGCATGCTTAGGAAATTAGCTAGTTCAGATTTTAACATGTAAACATATCACGTGGTTCTTTTCTAGAAATTTCACAATTCAATCATTTCTAAATAATATTCTCCATTTGTTTGTGTGTCGCATAGTTTTGCAAAAGATGTTGTTTAGATATGTTACATTTTATAGCATATTCTTGCCTAATGCAATTATAAGAGAAAGTTAAAATGCAATTTTAATTTCAGCTTCTCACAGATGGCATCTTATGTTGCCAAAATCACCTAATGTTGCTTTAGTCTGCTTGCAAAACCCAGAATTGATTTCTTGAGTCCTAAATTGCATATAATATGTATTTCTGTGCCTATATCAGTTATATCTGATCGCTGAATTTTCAGATTTAGAGATGTATCTGTCCTTTTAGTTTATTTTTGTCTCCCAAATGCAAAAGTAAACTTCAAAACCATTGCTTTGGTTAGTCCAAGTATTTGAACTTCCCAGTGGTTGCTGCTGTATGAAAACATAGATATATACTTAAACACATGCTGTACTTTCCCTGCCCCAGACAGACATCTGGCCATTTCCCATCTGCTGACTGTGACCTGAAGCATTTTTCTGTCTCTCTCTTATTAGTTTGGGCTTTTGCTGAGGTTCAGTAGCTCACACATGCTGATCCATCAATTGTTTTTATTGGCAAACAGGTCCATCATTAACAATCAGAAACTATAGCATCTGCTAATTTAAGTGGGAACCACATCCTGTTGTACATTAGGTGTTTAGCAGTGTGGGCATTTATCAAAACAGCGACTAAGTGAAATACACATGTGTGTAATATTATAGATATTTCAGGCTATAAATAACACATTTCATTTCTCTTCATCTTTAAACTCACATATGCATTTTACCATTGGGAAAAAAATTGTCTAAATCTTTCTGGATAGTTTAGCACTGGAAACCTTAGTCAACACAATACTTGTCTGTTAAAATCATTTGCATGCCTTTTTATGCTGGGTGGGCTGCCCATACCAGCAAACATGAAAAAACTATGGGGGGTTTGAATACTGCAGTGCTGGTGTCTTTTTGCTTCCAGCAGCTTGGAATTGCAAAGTAATCATTTAATTTCATTCAGAGACATACTTTCAATATTTTAATGATACCAGCAACAGCATGAATTGCCCCAAACTTAACAAGTACCCCTAGCAGAAAGGAAACATATTTTAAAACATTAATATTTAGAGATTCCAATCACATTTCCAGATTTGGGTTGGTTAGATGTCATGGGCATTCGTTCATGCTCACAGTTTGGTTTATGGCCCAGTACTTAAAATGTACACCAAAACCTTTCAGCTCGAGACTGGTGTTAAGAGTGTTCCAATCTGATGGTTTACTTACTTATCCCTAGAACAACTGACATACAAATAAAACAGCAGGTATCAACAAGTCTTAAAAAAATTCAAGATTTGAAATAAAATTTCTCCTGAACCAATAGTGCATGGGAAGCTCCAGGAAGGAAGGGTAGATGCAGAGCCTGCCAGTATCCCACCACTTCACAACACAACCACCTGGGAAAAAACTCAGCTGGCCCTGCTCCCAGGAAAGTGGCTCTGGGTACCTGCATTCATTTTAGAAGCTCATGTCTCAGATCATAATGGACATGCAACTCATGCCAGCTTCACCAAAACCTGTCTGCATTATCATTAAAGAAGGAAAGAATTTAAATCACAGATAACTTAAGACCAAGGGGATGTTGGATGAAAAGCTTATTGAAGTCAATGGGAAAGCTCCTGCTGGCTTCTCTGAGGGGTGTATTGGGTCCCAGCTTCAGACCTCTGAAACAAATGCAAAATTTGTTTAGTTTTGTGCTTTTGAACATTGCTTTGTTTTCTAAACAGAGGTCACAAACAGCTATGTGTCTGTTTCTGTGATCCTCTACTCTTATGAAGTCATTCCAGCTCTTCTATCAGTAAACTTGTTGTAATATATTTCATGCTTAGTCTTCAAAGAAATGTTAACATTCACAGATAAAAGACTCTGTACGCTGTCCATGCCACAACTGTCACCAGAAACCCAGGAACGATGACATGAGCGGATGATAAATATCCTCACACAAAAAAACTATTTTTCACAGGAGCAATAAGCAAACCTTTGTTGCCCTCCCTATCTGTGAGCCGAGGGACGTGTCCTGCCGTGGGGCTGCCTTTGGGCTGGCTGACGCCAGGCGACGGAGCGAAGCCCCCGCCCAGGGTCTGATCTGCCACGGGGAGTGGGTGAGGCAAGGCAGCAGCGTGCCAGTCATTGACTCCCTGCCCAAAGCACACCGTCTCCCACATCAAAAAGGCACCAGGAGCCTTCACACAGGTCTGCACTGTATAATGGGCAGATTTTCGTCGAGGGTTCAGAAGACAAATGAAGCTTTTATCTGCTTTCCAGCCCTCTGCAATAGGAGTTTATGTTAAAGCCACTTAACTGTCTAGAGTGCGGCCCAGTGGATTACCTGTTCGTGTGAATCGAGTACATTACCTGATCACATGAGTGCCGGGGATAAGTTTTCTATAACTGGCTTTTCTTTGAAGGGGTCTTCAGCTACTTCAGGATTCTCACAAAGAAGTGCCCCAAAAGAGTCAGGATTAAGAATAAGCTATACTTCACTTTGGCTTGTGTTTCTCCAGCCTCATTTATTTAGCTTTACTTACTTACTCGGTCACTTATTTGTGTGTCGTAACAGCGGGATGAGGAATAAACCCTCTAAAGTAAGATTTACAGCACCAGGGGTTAAACATTATATAAAGAAGGGAGTGAGTATCATAAAAGGAAATAACTCTTTCTGAACTGCAATTCGAAAAACTGTTGGTAATTTTATAAGAGTTCTGAATTTCAATTGCTAGAGTTAAAAATATTATTCTACCACACCTTCTTTTTTTTTAAGCCACATTAAAAATAATTAGTTCTGCAGAACATTTTAAAATTAAAATAACGATGAGGGTTATATAAGCTATTTAAAAACACTTTGGATGATACACCCTTTTTCAGGAAATTGCACATGAAGGAGAAGAATTGGGGAAGTTTGAACGTGTGAGTCTGTGTTTAGGGGGTCTGGTGAGCTTTCCCTCCGGGCTTTGAGCTTACCCCACACATGGTGCTCTCTTGGGATCCCCTCAAAAATTGCTTGGCCACCCCCCAATTCTTTACCCTTTTTTTTGTTGCTGGAGGACACACCCATGGTATTGTCACCATCACAAGTGGGAAGAGCTCCTAGGGGCTGAGAGCACAAGGTCCCTCCACACCACCACCACCTCCACCTATGCATCACCCTTGGCTACCCTTTCCCTGGAGTTGTCCAGCAGCCCACCCTCTGGGATAGTAGCCTCGCTGTATGGAGGCCCACTATTTTTGCTTTGAAAATACTGGTTTACTTTTGTTACCCAGCTGTCACAGAGTGGTTGTGGGCATTCAGAAGCCTCTGGCTGCGAGTGGGTCAGTCTATTTTTCTCTTGCTAGGAGGTTCAAGAGGAAACAAGGACTCTCAGACCCCTGAGAAGATGTTTTGTTTGACAGGAGGCAATGTGATGGTGAGGAGTGGAACTGCTCATCCCAAAGTTCTAAAGACTTGTTCAAAACAAAGCATGAGAGAAGGGATTAATAGGGTCAAACTGCCTTTCTCACCAGAAAAGCAAAAGGAGATATATCCCAAAACTTTAGAGGGTATGGGCCAGAACATTTGAAGGGAGTATTTTGAAGGTGAAAAGAGTTAATTTTTTGGATCAGCAGGTTTACTTTCTCTAGTGATAAATTTAAGGTTCCCTTATAATGTTCCTTTAAATTTGAAAACTGTCTGCTGTCTGAAAAGTGACTCCAGCACTGTGCCCACTGCCTTGTTAACACTGAGTGGTTGCATTGTGTACAAGAGCATGTCTTTCTTGGAAAGACATTATAGTTTTTTCTTCCTTGTCGTGTTCTAATAAATTTAAAGGCCATTTTGACTGCAAGTCAGTACTTCTGTATAGAAATAACATAACTTATCACTCATCACTAGCAATAATACACCGCCTGAAGACATTCCTTTGTCAAGCCTGTTGGTGATCAGTTTATGCCCTAAAGGATTTACTTATGACTCAAGGTAATGCAATTTCAGATGATATTTTTATTCATAAAAGTACAATCTCCCTTTGAAAGAATCTGAACTAATCACTTTAGTTACGTCTTGTGACAGTGAGACACCTTCTCTTCAAAACTAAATAAAGCCAAACTCTAGATTGACAGGATGGACTGGCTGTGACAGACAGTGAGCAGGGCAGGACAGATGGAGAGAAGAAAGACTAAGGAAGCACGTTACACACCCCTTGCTTGCTGTCTGCAACATAAAATGACACACAACTCCACTACAGTGATATATCCCTATTCTTCCATAGATTTTTGTACTTATGGTGAATAAAATAGAAAAGTCTCAGTCCTGTTTTCTGCACTTCTTTCTTTCTTGTTCTCAAATTATTAAAAAAAAAAACCCACAACCCATAAAACTGCTTTTTTTCTTACTTGTTTATAAATGTTGCTTTCTCAGTATTTTTTTTCCTGAGAATTATATCTTGTCATTTGGTAGTGTCTCATCAACTTAAGTAAATAAATAAACAAGAGATCTTTTCCTAGGAGACTCTGTGGTTGCATTGTGTAATTAAATAGAAAATATTTGGCAGGTTTGGCTAAACAATGACTGTGCTTCCAAATGCTGATGGTGTAAATCAAACTGAAGGAAAACATGTCATGTTTGTCCCTTTCATGAGGACAATGAGGGTCTTCTAGAGTTATTTTACGCTTGGATTTGGCCTTAACTCTCTTAATTTTGTGCAAAGAGGATGACCAAATCTGAAAAGATCTGAAAAGACTGCAGTCCTGCCAATTAAATCTGCAGAAAAGCTGAGCTGGTGACTTCAATTTAACCGCACAGTTGGCACCGTCCTTGTATTTCAATACTTCAGTTGCCTTTGGCAATGAGATGAGAATAAAATGTATCTCTGAACTAACAGCCAGCATCTTATTCTCAGAAATGCAGCTACAGTTGTGTAAAATCTTTAGGATACGTGAATGCGAAAAGGGACTTTGTAGAGCCACGTGTCCAGAGCTCTTTGTGAGTCACTTCTGCTTTGCACTGAGATGCACATGTGCTAGGTACTTGAGTTTGCAAAAGTAGATTCTGACTTTGGGCCCCATTTTGTGAAGATCAGGCCCTTAGTATCAAGTTAGTATAGAAAGAGTGAAAATCTACAGACAAAACAAAGATTAGAGCTTGAAATGCGCCCCCTTCTCCCTTCAGAAAGAGCCTGCCAGAAAGCACAGTAAATTTAGTCACAGTACAATGCCTATTACTCTCAGCGCGTGATTAAAGCTGCTTTCCCTTGGACCACACACACATGTACTCTGTGCCCCTCTTGGGAGAAATGTCTCCTTCTGCCCACGACCCAGATGAATTATAGTCACAGCCACTTTGAAGATTTACAGAAAACACAAAGGGGCAACCTGAAACAAGAATGGTATTTCCCTGAAATGCATCTCTTCTCAATGAAGGCATTTTCTTGGGAATATGCAAGATGTGATTGCAGTTTACTGAGACAATGCTCATTATTATGAAAGCATTTCAGAAAGAACTTGAATTTCTCATTGCTCTAAATCCCATGACTTTATAACCTGGTGCAAAAATACTGGGGAAAAGGTGTGGGAAGCTGTGGGATAATAGATCCTTGGTGGTTTTCTGGTAACGTGGACTTGGCTCTGTGACACATCAGAATCATCCAGTGACCCCATTCTGGCTGAAAGTTCCCTGTCCTCACTTCCATGGCTGAATAACTACATCCATCAGGGAATTTGTTCCGTGTATGATCTCTTTTCCCTGGGGAGTTACCAACGGGTTTTTAAACATGGTGCTTTAGTCTGCACTTCTACACAGAAAAATATATTCACAGAATTTAGTTTGTCCTTACCAGCTGGTTCTCTAGGTACTTGAAACCTGGGCGGATCCTACGTTCGTGGGAATTTACCCTCTTTTCAATGAGGAAGGAGACTTCCCTTGTGCTAGTGTTGGGAGTCTGTTTGTATTTTTCTGCAAAAGCTGCAATCCCCTGGGAAGGACAGTAGTACACAATGGCAGTGGGAAAGGGTCCTGTCAGCAGACCTGGGAAAATGTACCATGCAAGGAGTCATGGGGTCAGTGAGGATGAGATGTTGCTACGAAATAAAATTTCTTCTGAGAAGACTCGGTGTGTCCAAACTGCATTCTGCTCCCCCAGCTTCCTCACTGTCCCAGGGAATATTCCCAGGGAATATTATGGAACAGATCCTCTTGAGTGCCATCATGCAGCACATACAGGACAACCAGGACATCAGGCCCAGGCAGCATGGGTTTGTGAGAGGTGAGTCCTGCTCCACCAACCTGGTCTGCTTGTTTGACCAAGTAACTTGCCTAGTGGATGAGGGAAAGGCTGTGGATGTAGGCTTTCTGGACTTTAGTAAGGCCTTCAGTACTGTCTCCCACAGCATTTTCCTAGAGACTCTGGTACCTTACAGTTCTTCTCTAGTTTATAAACATCTGGGGGCCCAGAGACTGATGGGAAATGGCATTACTTCCACCTGAGGGCTGGTCACAAGCAATATTTCTCAAGGCTCAGTATTTGTGCCAGCCCTGTTTAACATCTTTATTGATGATCTTGACCAAGGGATTGAGTGCACTCTCAGTCCCAGGCAGCACTACAGGCTGGGGGCAGTGTCTGGGAAGCTGCCTGGTGGAAGAGGACCTGGGGGTGCTGGTCAGCAGCAGCTGAGCATGATCCAGCTGTGCCCAGGTGGCCAAGAAGGCCGATGGCATCCTGGCCTGGATCAGCCCTGCTGTGGCCAGCAGGAGCAGGGCAGTGACCGTCCCCCTGTACTGGGCACTGCTGAGGCCACACCTCAAATCCTGTGTTCAGTTCTGGGCCCCTCACTGCAAGAGAGACATTGAGGGGCTGCAGCGTGAACAGAGAAGGGCAACGGAGCTGGGGAAGGGTCTGGGGCACAAGTGCTGTGAGGAGTAGCTGAGGGAGATGGGGGTGTTTATCCTGGAGAAAAGGAGGCTCAGGAGGGACTTCATCACTCTCTGTAACTGCCTGAAAGGAGGGTGCAGCCAGGTGGGAAGCAGCCTCTTCTCCCAGGCAACCAGCAACAGGGTGAGAGGACATAGGTTCAAGTTGTGCCAGTGGAGGTTCAGGCTAGAGATCAGGAAATTATTTTCATTTAAAAGGTGGTTAAGCATTAGAATTAGCTGCCCAGGGACGTATGTGGTAGAATCACATCTTTGGAACTATTAAAGAAACGACTGGATGTGGTTCTCAGTGTCATGGTCATGTTGTTGATGTAGTGGGTGGTCAAAGGTTGTACTGGATGATCTTGGAGGTCTTTTCCAATCTTAATGATTCTATGATCCTTGCAGCTATGGAGTTCAGGGTAGTCATTGTTTTGGCTATGGTTTGCTTTGAGAATCTGGAGAAGACATCTGTAAAAGCAGGATCATCTCCAACAGGTTGCCCAAGTTAAGACAAACCTGGACAGGCCTTCTGAAAGCTTTTCCTACTGATGCATTTATGGTACAGTATTGAAGCCTAAATGATTCTAATAAATTTAAGTAGGATTGCTTTAAGGCAGAAAGTTTTCCAGTTTTGTATCAGATGGTGCTTCAGACTTTGTGAGTAGATCACAATTTGTAGTTTATTTCCATTGAAAGAAAGGTACTTTGAGACGAGTATTTGCTCTCCATTGAAAATTGCAATACCTAAAAAAGAAAAAGGTCTAAACCTGAAAAGATTCTGGGTATTGTGCCAAAAATATAAAATGCTGTTTTGAAGATGATGCCACAGTGCCTCGTGAGAGATGGGATTCAGTTGCTTCGAGCCTCCAGTTTCAGGGCCAGATTCCTGACCAAAGGACCTCTTTCACAATGCAGCAAGGATGACTGCTTGTAAGTTCTTGTCCTTCAGCTAGAGGCCTCCTTTGCAGCACACCCTGCTTGCAGCAGATGGTGGATATATGTGGCATTGTACTCACAATTCTTACAAGATTCCGCGGCACTGTTTTTAATTCACTGTTTGGTGTGCCAAAAGATTCCTGGGGAAATACAAATAATCTCAAATTGGTCCTAGTTAAAAGGCTGACAGGTAAACTTCCCCCTACTTTCTATGTATTTGGCCTTCATACGTAATTCTTTATGAATTTTGACATGTGTTTTGACAACTGATTGAAGTCAGGCTTTTGAGCTTTTCCCAGGAATCCCAGGGGAGCAGGTGATGTGTATCAAGCACTTTTGGTCCCATTCTTGCGGGAGGTGTTTAGAGAACCCAAATCCCCAGCTGCCAGCGGGGGTATTGCATGTTATACTAAAGACTGAACCAGGAGAACATTGTGGTAAATTGATGCAGAGTTTAGAGTGGGCAAACTTTTCTGAGTTGAGCTTAGTTTGCTGCAGAAATATTTCCACAGATCAAATATGACATTTGTTTTAAATTAAGCCAATTATAATACAGAAACTGATGCATCGTTAATACATTTATGATCTTTATGTTACGTGTCATTGTTAAAAGTAAAATATAAGTAATGTCAAAAGATCATAGTTTACTGTGGTAAATTCACTCATTTTCTGAAGAACTTGAAAAATTGATTTTGGGTATTTCTGTGAGATTGTTTTCTATTCTCATTCATTGATGATTTTGCTTCTAGTATTTTGATTACATCTAGTTTCTGTCTAAATTACCAGTCCAATAATCAGACTAAATAGTAGGCAGAATTATAGTATCTGAGTTTTTAGTAAATGCTGAAGTTAGTAGAGTTAGTTAGTAGAACTTGGATAGAAGTCTTTAGTGTAGATCAAATCTTTTCATGTGGGGTGCATGGAAAACAGGAACTGGTATTGTCAGGGGTTTCTCAGTGCTCTTGAAGCAGCAGCCCACTCGGCTGGGGTTATGTGGCCACCATGTGGTAGCACAGGGAAAAGTTAAACTGAATTTTTACTTTTACTTCACATGTAATTTTTCTGCAAATGACTTGTGGAAGTGCATACATTCATTTTCTCAAGGATATTCCATGAATAAAGGATATTCCTTTTCATTTACAGAATTGAGTAATTTAAAAAACAGGCAATCTACATTGCAGTACCTTACTCATAGTGCAGGAATCATCCTTGCAATAGAATTTCATCTGTCTGCATGAAAGGAAACTTTTTAGAGAAGAAAATAATTCCTGTGTATCTTCCAAAACCACTCATGATAAAACAGAAAAACCCAGTATCTGTACATCAGTTCATAGACAGAAAATGATGACGTTGAAAAGATGAGGATGATATATATTTGAATTTGAATGACAGTATAATTTAACAGAGAGCTGTTAGACATCTCTCAGGAGTAACAGGTGGGCCCTGAAGAAGCAGAAAACAGCTCAGAAAACCTTCAGCTCTGGAAAACAACTCCTTCATTTATCTTGTTAGCATATATTGAAAATCCTGTTTCTAAATTGCTTTGGATGAAAACAAGTAATAATGTAAAGGATATAAATGATTTTTCTTTTTTTGTACAAGGAGTAACTAATATTAATTTCTGACATGGTTATCTTTATTGTTCAACAACCAGAAATCTGAGAAAGCAAGTAGATGAGTGTCCTGCAAGGATCTGCGTATTTAAAGGTGAAGGTAGAACATTGGCCTTGCAGTGACAGTGGATGACCTGGTTCTCCCAGCCACCAGTACCACAAAACACATAAAATAAAATGCATTTGTCCACAGCAGGATGTAGTTTCTCTGAATGTCCAGCTAGAAATAACACCACATTGAAAGATGGAATTTTGGAGTGATTTTCTTACTACTCAAGGTTCACACTGCTCAAATGATATTGCATTGTCTCCATAAAGATGATTTAAGTTTACAGATAATTTTAAAAATCATATAAAAACAGCTGAATTATTCCAGCTATATCGAGAAATACTAAGTCTGTCTTTGTCCTCTAAGTACAGATGGGCTTTATTGTATCAGCAAACTTTTTCCAGGCTTTTAGTCTACTCTCAAAAATATATCTGCCTTGCGGTGGTTTCTTTTCTCCTTTGGTTGCAAGAAAGGGAAGAAGACATGCCCAAATTTCCATTGTCCTCAGTCGCCTGTGTCCAGGAACACAAGTTCTTGAAGCAGTTAATGAAAGGCCAAGGCAGAAAGATTTGTATGAGCTTCCTGTTAAATATTGTCACTACAAGACACATTTATTTCACGTTAATGCTCAGCCAGCCTTAACTTGTACAGCAAATATTGACCCAAACAATGGGAATTTGGCAAAGGAGTAATGAATTGCAGTTTTCTGATATGTTCTACTCCTAAACACCTCCCATATAATTTTCTGCCAGCATATATTTTGGGATAGGATAATGTAAGAGTTTTCTTTTTCTTGTGGGCAATTTTACTAAATCAGTTACTTTGAATAAGCTCCATAGGTTGCCTTGGGTGACTAAAACTTCCAAATTAAGGGGTTTAGGATAGTAGAACTAAAAAGAGCTGCTCCCAGGCAGATTCTTTTTTTTTTTTCTCAATTCCTTTCAAAGTGTAAACAAGTCAAAAACCCTTCATCCAGTGAAGATGATAGGCATATACTTAATACTGTTTGCATTCACCAAAATACATAAAAATATTTGAAGAACTGAATAGAACAAAGCATGTGCTTATGTGTTTTTGCTGACTCAGGCCTTTGTAAGTAACTATCAGCTCTGAAAAAGGGTGTAATTCTTAATGCTTATACCTCTTTTCTCTATTTAGCATTTTAAGGAAAAATCTTTCTTTTTACTTGAAGAGTAATGACACACTGAGCTATTTATTCACTGCCTGTAGGCACTAATTCTTTGAAGCACTCTAAAATCCAAGAACTTATATGTATATATATATACATACACACATATACATTTGGTTTAACATTTATTTATTTGTAAGTTTATCCCATCCATTTAGCTATTTGTAATGTTTCCCATTGATAAAGGAAATACAGTGGCTTTGTGCCTTTTAGTCAAATCTTGAGAGACATGTTTGCCAATAAATGAAACACAGAGAGTTTATATCACCTTCGACTAACAGACTAACACTTATCTTCTGTTTATTGAAAAGATTATGAATACTTTTTAAACTTTTTATGATTAGGTGATATGTTAGATGTAACATTTCTCATAGGCTCAGAGTGGCTACTATTTTTGTAGTCATTTACCTAGCAATAGAACAGAAAATAGAAATTACAATCAAAGGAATATTTATGTCTTAGTCTCTGGTTTTGTAGCAAGCAGCTTCCAAGAACAGTGATCAGAAAGAATGTCCTTTGAAATTCCTGTGAGAAACAGGCCTAAGCTTCAACTTAGATACATACTCCTGTCCTGTCCTGTCCTGTCCTGTCCTGTCCTGTCCTCTCCTCTCCTCTCCTCTCCTCTCCTCTCCTCCTCTTTTGCATCTCCCATTGCCACCGGCAGTCCAGCAGATTAAATCATTCTGCAGGGTATCCCGTTCCTGGCAGCTTAAGCGGCTGCTTTTTGCCTCCTTGCCCTGATCACACGCAAGCCCAGGATGCGTTCTGCCTGGTGGATCAGCCGGGGCTCTGCTTCCACCAGGGAGCACTATTCCTCTGCTTGCCATCTCTCTCTTCTCTCCCACGCAGCTTTAACCATTTGCTTGCAAAACGTGCTGTTTCGCTTGCACCGGTATAGTTCTTTACGGACAGATATTTTACAAGATGCTCTAGTTACGTGGGGCAGAACGAGACAGACAAGGCAATCACCCTTTTCTCCAGCTGCTGACTTGCTGCTGCTCTGTGGTACTGTAGGGCTAAGCTTCCACTGACGTGCTGCTGCTGGGTGGCAACAGGAAATGGAAAATGGTACTCTTCAGTCTGCTGTTTTTATCCTAACGCAGCTCTTTTCTGAGACCTCGATTGCGAAGTTTGAAGATTTTTTCAACATTTTCATAAGCCTCCCAAATGACTTTTGGTTTTGCCTACCAGACCTAAGCATTGATCTCAGCATTTTTATAAAATAAACCGTGTTCCTCGTTGCTTTCTACACTCCCCACAGGGGACCTGACCAGTAATGCGCCTGCAACAGATCCTCAAGCCAGGAAAGAAGCACAGCACCTTTTTATATTTTCTTCACAATCTACATGCTCTTATGCATCAGTTCAGATAGCAAACCATAAAGAAATTCAGCTTGCCCTTGGAGGGAAAGGTCTGCAGGCAGACAGCTTTCCCAAAGGCAGAAGAAACCCCCAAAAGAATAAAGGTGACTGTGCAGTAACATTCCACCAAGAGGTCCTGCTGTGCCCACAGCCCCCTCAGACAAGACAGGGACACATGAGCTCATTCTGCAGCCAGAAGCCTAAAAGCAAATGACACACCGGGGCTGGGAAAGTTTCTTACATATATTCTTCGGTGAAGGAGATTTGAGAGCCTGCAGAAGCAGCTTGGGTTGAGATTTATCACTCTCTTCAGCTCTCTCCTCCCTGTCCAGCTCCTCAACACCACAACTTGAAGGCTGGAATCCACTCTTCAGTCCAGTACTCTTCCTCCATGCTCAACCAGGTGCTACAAATGAGGTCATATACAATGGTAAGAGAACACAAAAGAAAGGATGATGGGCAGAATGGCCAAAATTTACACAGAACACTTTGTTTTTGAGAGCCCATGTGAAAAGCCTGTTATTTCCAATTTTAAACAAGTGAGCACTACACAGAAATATTTCTCTCAAGTTCAGATTTCTTTGTCCAGAAAAAAAAATTTAAAAAAAAGAGATCTAGTTGATTGCCATTATTTTAAAAGAAAAAAAATTGCACACATTGGTGTAAGCATCTTTTTGTTCCAATTGCAATAACTGCAGAATAGAGTTTTACATCTCTTAAACAGATCTACTTCAGCCCTTAGGGGTACCTTTTCTGTGTTCCAATGAAGATGATGAGTCTGTGTGCTTACATTTCCAAAATGAATATTCTGTTTTGACTGTTGCTATCCTGTTCTCATCCATGACTCCTCTCAGGACAGGTTTAACACTCAGGATGGGGCTTAGTGGTTTGCACCTCCTCAGACAATTTTTAAAGCTTGACTAAACATTGGAAGAAAGCTGTTGTTGCCTTGGGAGATTTCAAAGCATAATTGTAGTTATTTGTAACACAAATAAAACTCTTCCCCAAGCAAAGAGAAAGACACACTTGCAGATTTGACAGATAATAAAAGTTGCTTATTCAGCACCATTAAACTGCCTCAGTCAGACTAAAAGCAACTGCTACATTTATTTTCTTTTTTCTTTTCTTCCTAACTCATCTTAGTGAAATTGCATGGGAGAGCTGACTATGTGGGAAATGCTTTCTGCATCCAGCTCTACCCAGAACAGCTTGCTTTCTTCTGAATTAATTTTTAAATGTGAGAAATTTAGGATTTGACAGTTATAGGAACATGAACCCCCTGTAGCAAATCGGAAGATGTGAAGCAAACATACATATTTTTTCATTTACTCAGCTTTTCAGCTTTACATAACAAAAGGTGTTGATACCACCTGCTTAGATCAGCATGACTAGCAAAGTACTGAAGCTTTATTTACAACAGATATAATTTGGTAAATTTCACAAAACTATATTAATATGCAGCACTAGATCAGGATCCCCATAATTTTGTTCATTTTTATATTTACTTCAAAATTCATGTATGCCTTGCTAAGAGGCATTCTAAGAGGTAAGACTACCTGGGATCATGGATGTTTGGCAAGCATGTAAAAATCAGAGATTTTTTTTTCTTTAAGTAGGGAAAAGGGGATCTAACTCTAAAGATTCTGAAAACAGGGGCTATAAAAGATCTGAAAAACAAATTGAAAAAC